>JAAOAK010000020.1:0-228147 GCA_013396175.1 Fusarium denticulatum | reverse complement strand
TGGGGAAGTTGAGAAGTTGGAAGGCAAAGATGGAGGGGAAGATGGGATCGCAGTTTAGGGGGAGGGAGATTGAGACGGCCGGACATTTTTGGGTGGAGGAGTGGGTTTTGGATCAGTTGAGGGAGAGGGTTGGGGAGTTTGCTGATGAGTTGCTGGCGGGATAGGAAATTCATGGGCGTTTTCTTGGGATGTTGGAGTAATGGAATCGTAGGCTTTGTCGGCAATTTGAGTCGATATCTAGTTGGTATATAGCAAGGGACTAAGTCAGAAATGAGTAATGAATCAAGAGACAATATTTCAATGGCATGAAGTTGATTCCTGGCGGCTCCACCAATAAACATAATAACTGGCATAACGAACTTGTAAGTTAACCTTGGAATATTTATTTAGCAACTTTATGGTAGAGTCATGAGATCACTTAATCTATAACGAGATCTCGTTCTAATAATTCTCTACTCCTGGTGCTCAAGCTCCTGCGATTGCTCAGCCTTCTCAACGCGGCGCTCGAGGTCCTGACCAGCGGCAAACTTGGCCTCATCCATAAGAGGAACGAACAAGGGGGCCTCGGTGAAGAGATATCGCATCTCCTCAAGGGGTCGGTTAGCGGTCTCGGGGAGGATGGCCCAGAAGTAGACGGCGTTGGTAAAGTTGCAGACCTATATTGTCAGTATGTGTGACTAGTGAGACTGAGTAGAGGAACTTACAATGAAGAGGATGTACCATCTCCAGCCAATGCCGTGCTTGTCATCAAGAGCGACAGAGGTGGTCTGGCCGATCATGGTGTTGAAAGCAAAGGACATCATAGTAGCCAACGACACACCCTTAGCACGGGTCTTCATGTCGAAGATCTCAGCGGGGATGATCCAAGATAAGGGACCACATGTAGCGCTGAAAGAGAAGTTGTAGATCCATGTGACGACGATAAAGCCCCATCCAGCGGCACCACCACCAGTGTTCTCTGATCCAGGAGGGAAGCTGGCGAGGAGAACAGTTGCGATGATGAAGGTAATGCAGTTGAGGATGTTACCGCCAATCAAAGGCCAGCGACGTCCGGTTCTGTCAATGACGAGCATGCAGATGAATTGAGCGACAAGGGCGATGACGGAGGAGATCATCTGGTATCGAAGGGTCTCGTCACCCTTGATACCGATCTTGGCGTAGATTTCAACAGAGTAGTACTGAATAGCACTTACACCAGTCATCTGCGCAGCGACTTGTACAGAGATAGCAAGCCACAGACGTCGGAAACACGACCTATCAGTGAAGAGCTCACTGTAGCTCTTGGCAGAAGCCTCATGCTCCATCGCAAGACGCTCCTGGATCTGATCAAACTCAGCGCGCACCCAAGTATCGTTGATATCACCATGCGCGTGAAGTTTGGCGAGTGTTTGAAGACCCTCGTCAGCACGGCCGTGGTCAATCAACCAACGAGGAGACTCGGGGAAGAAGAGGATCAGAGCGGCGAGAATCACGGCGGGGAGGTTCTGGATTCCAAGGGGGATACGCCATTGGCCCGAGTTATCGTCGCCGATGCCAGTGTATGTTCCGTAGCCGATGGCTGTGGCGACGAGGGCACCGATGCCGAGCATGAATTGCTGGAGGGCTGTGACACGGCCACGAATGTCAGGATGGCAGAGCTCTCCTTGGTACACGGGGACGATCATGACGAGAAAACCGACACTGAGAGCGTTAGTTTGTATATCATATGGGGAGGGTGTGGGAGACATACCCAAGACCAGCGAGACAGCGGCCCGCGTAGAGGTAGTTGATGTGATCAGCAGCAGTCTGAAGACTACCACCCAGAATAAAGATCAAAGCACCGATCATGATTGTCCATTTTCTTCCGAGGCGATCACCAGCATAACCAGCGAACATGGCACCAAAGAAAGCACCGCCCGTGAAGACAGACACGACAGCACCACTGGACTCATTAGCCTCAACTCTCACATAGCAGGGAGGTAAACGTACGTAGCATTGGGATCATCGCCAAACTTGCTCTTAAAGTTCCCAGAGGCAATGACCTCGGCAATTACACCGAGATCATAACCGTAGAGAAGAGAGCCTAGAGAGGCAAATACGGAAACGAGGAACTGATACCACTTTGGTGGAAGAGCCATGATGTCGATGATGTGGTTTTATTTACTGATCAACTGAGAGAGGAGGTTTAGTGGGTGTATTTATACATGTTGGTCCAAGGTATCATTGCAAGGGGGTCGTTCCGAGTACCCGAGCGTGTCAAGAGGAACTTTAGAAAAAGGATCATCGAGACCCAAAGCAAGTTTGAGTTATGTTTTTCTCCATGGGGTGAGATAACTCTAGTTTGGCGAAATATGGGGTCTACAGCGGGTCATTGTCCCATGGGGATTCGATGAGGAGCGAAGCAAGCGAAGCAAGCGAAGCAAGCCATGTTCCCAGTGGAGTTAATACCTTTCACCTGTCAACGCGGAGATTATAAAGAACCCCTGCGATTCCTTCCGATTGGGGCGCACAAAAAGTGCGGCTCTGTACCGCTACGCGTACCGGTTTGTTTCTATGACTGGTGCGCAAAGTTTTCTGGTTCACTTACACGGGTTAGGCGAAGGCTGAAGCAGAGTCGACGCTGGAGAAGACTTCCGGACTTGGATCTCCCGGCCGAGAAGGGTCTCGTGCTGCGGAGGAGGACAAGCGCGCCAATGGGAGGGGGAGAAAGGTGGGTTTAGAAACGGTTTATACAGGGTTTAACCAAGCGCGGTGACATGTTGCGCCTGATGCTATTATCCAAGGTGAGGGGTTCGCCGTACTTGACCGTTAGTATGGAGATGGTGAGAATCAGGCATAAATTGATGACCTCTCTCTTCTCTGCTCTGTCAAATTTGTAAACAGTTGTTGAGTTTATTTTGTAAAAAAAAGTTCAGCAAAGATGGCTACATTCACTCGCATTGCTGACGATGAGCGTCCCTCCATCTCGGTAGACCCTAGCGCCATCATCTCCAAGATCGAGGATAACATCTATGGCGGTTTCACAGAGTAAGTTCCCAGCCTCACCCTCAGCTGATGAATCACAACCCTGACGTACGTGGTACAGGCACATGGGTCGCTGCATCTACGGCGGCATCTACGACCCCGGAAATCCCCTGTCGGATGAGAATGGTTTCCGAAAGGATGTCATTGAGGCCTTCAAGGAGCTCAACTGTCCTGTTGTGAGATATCCTGGTGGTAACTTTGTTGCTACGTATCATTGGCTTGATGGTGTTGGGCCTAGGGAGAAGAGACCTGCTAGGTGAGTGCCGCTTACATGAGGAGTTGAGGGATTGAGAGACTGATGGGATAGACCTGAACTTGCGTGGATTGGTACAGAGACGAATGAGTTTGGTACAGATGAGTTTCTTAAGTGGTGTGAGGTTGTAGGCACTGAGCCTTACTTTGCTCTCAACTTTGGAACTGGTAAGTCTCATATTACCCTCAAAGAAACAGTTATTAATTGAGTTTAGGTACTCTCGACGAAGGTCAGTCTCACCATCCCTCTCTCAACGCCAAATACTGACTTCCTTAGCTCTCGCATGGGTTGAGTACTGCAATTCCGACAGACCAACATACTACGCCAACCTCCGTCGTCAAAACGGCCGCGAGAAGCCCTACAACGTACCCCATCCCTCTCCCTTCCTTTTCTCTCTCATCACTAACACTCTCAGGTCAAATACTGGGCTCTCGGAAACGAGATGTACGGACCCTGGCAGGTCGGCCAGATGACAAAGGAAGACTACGCCAAGAAGGCCTACCAATGGGCCAAAGCCATCAAACTCCTCGACCCCAACGTCGAGCTGATTCTCTGCGGTGAAACGGGCCATAGCTCTTGGGACGCATATGTCATCAAGGAGTGTATCAAGTTTGACATTCACGGCTTGGGCGGAAGCACGACTGCTAGTCTTATTGATCAGCATAGCATTCACATTTACACCGCTAGTGAGGATCACTACAAGAACGCTACCGGTAAGTTCTCCCCTTCTTAGTCTGCGCAATGGAGATGCTAACGGTGTAGCCCCTCGTTCTGCTGAGCGTGCCATCGAGATCACAGCCGGCCTCATCGACCTCGCTCGCATCGAGAATAAAGTCCCCCCCTCCGTCCGCCGTCAAAAGATCTGCTTCGACGAGTGGAACGTATGGGATCCCGTCCGCGCCCCCGGTGAAGAAGGCGCCGAAGAGAAATACAACCTCTCCGACGCCCTCGCCGTAGCAATCTGGCTCAACGTCTTCGTCCGCCAGTCCAAGCACATGGGAATGGCCAACATCGCCCAGAGCGTAAACGTCATTTCTCCCCTGATGACCACAAAAGACGGTCTCCTCAAGCAACCGACCTGGTGGTCTTTGCTTCTGTACAGCAAGTACATGCGCGGTTCTACCATTGCTGTGAATGTTCGCGCGGGAGAGTATCAGGGTCCTACGCATCCGGAGTGGATCCGCGGTGCTATTGAGACTCCGTGGTTGGATGTTAGTGCTGCGCTTGATAAGGATGGTGTTGTTAACCTTGCTGTTGTGAATATTCATGAGGAGAAGGACTTTGAGACGGAGCTGAGGGGACTGACAGGTGGTAAGGAGGTTGAGGTTCATACTGTCAGTGGTAAGGACGTCAAGGTTGTCAACACTGCTGAGAAGGAGGAGGTTGGTATCAAGGAGTCTAAGTGGAATGGCGAGGGCTTGTTTACGTTCCCCAAGCACTCGTTTACTCTGCTGCGCTGGAAGCTGTAGACTTGGATAGATCGGATGGCTTGGATATAGAACAATAGATGTCAATTCATGATCTTTTTGCCATGTTGGTGTGACCTTGCTTTCTCGATGTTTTCTTGATCTTTCATACGTGCTACAAAAAGGTCATATGTCCTGAATTTACCCAAATTTACCTGACCTTTAGAGAAGTCATCTAAACTTAGGCCAAAAACTTACATCGGGAGTCCTACTTTTCCTCTTGCTTGGTCTCCTCCGTACCATTCACAAGACTCTCTTTCTTTTCTCCCTTACTCTCAGCCTCAATTGCATCATTCTTAGCCTTCTCCATTAGCCTCTGTTGCTCCTCAACCCACTTCCCGGCAGCGTCAACAGCCCCAATCGGATTCTCGTGCATAAGTAGATACCCCTGGATGGCCGCCGGACTAAACACCAGCGACGGAACTAGCCTTGTGAATTCCTCCGCCAACGCAGCTACCGACTTTGTTGTGTCCACTGACTTTTCCGAAGGTTCCGTCGCAGCATGTTCAATTGACCCGACCTCGTCGTGGGAGGTTCCGTACATTAGTCTGAACAGCTGGGTGATCGTCTCGGAAGATGCAAGACCGAATTCGACGGAGAAGTCGACTCTTCCGGGGCGCAACAGAGCAGGATCGATGTTTTCGGTGTGATTGGATGTCATGACTAGGACGCGACCTTCCTGTGCGCCTACACCGTCAATAACGTTAAGGAGACCCGACAAAGAGATAGGTTCGCGCATAGGCTTCGGCGGCCCATTATTTGTTTGGGTCTCCTGCTTCTTACGCTTGTTCGTCAGGCCCGCTGCATCAATATCCTCCAACAAAACGAGACAAGTCCGAGGTAAATCACGGAAGAGCGTTGCGAGACTGTCTTCCGAGAGGTTAGGCGAGCTGAGACTGATCATATAGATATTGAGACCCATCAATCCAGCAGCAGCAAGCGTCAAACTCGTCTTTCCTGTGCCGGGTGGGCCTGAGAAGAGGTATCCCCTTCGGTAAGGAATACCCCTCGTGGCGTACCAATTCTTAGTGCGAGGGTTCAAGTATCGCGAAAGATCCTTGATGAGGCTCTGCTTGATAGCCTCGTCGAGCGCAATAGTCGACATAGGCCGTGTTGGCTTGGACATACACTTTGTCCAAGAGAGTTCGTCTCCAAATGACTTGACTGCTCGATAGATGCTTGTGCGACCTCGTTGTTTCTCGAGGTATTCGATGCGCGCATTGTAGATAATGCGCTTGAGCACATCAGCGTTCCGACCGAGGCATGAAAGCTCAATCTTCTCAGGCCGTCGTGAGAACGGGGATGATTCCTGGCTTTCGACGGATCTTGTGAAGGAGATGAGGCGATTCTCATGCATGAAGAAATGCGTGCCCACAGACGGTGTCCAGTGCAAAGGCCTTGCATTATACAGCGAAATCTTGGACCTCAATTCATCAAGACTAGCAGTCGGATCAACATCATCAACATCATCATCATCCCCATCACCCTGATTACTCGGCGACGGGATCAGCGAAAAGGGCTCATGATCAAGGGTACTCGACGCAAGAAGACGATGGTTATTGCGCGAGAGCTTATGCCTCGCAACCCAGCTCATGACATAGTTAAAAATCTCATCGTGCGCTTTAATCTCGACACTCGAGATGAACTGTGACTTTGCGGCGCTGCCGACGGCTTGGAAGAGATAGGGTGTGAGGTAGAGAAGGAATGCGACGGAGGGAAGGGTTATGCCGCCGGGGAAGAGGGATTCTACTAGGCTGCTGACTGAGCCTAGGGCGAGGATGCTCTTTGTGCTGGGGGATGTGGATGTGGTGTTGGTGGCCATGATGGATGATGCTGAGGATGGGCTGAGGAGAGAGGGAGTGAGGGTGATTTTATATCTGCTCTGGGTGCCTTTTTCGTCATTTACTCAGTCTGTCTGTCAGTCACTGCTCGGCGCATTTATTCACTGCCTCTTTTGACGTAGGCGTTGACCAACAAGTCTCACCTGCATAAGGCAATGCATCACGACGAATTGACCCCTGAGGTGACAAAAGAAACCGCCAATCTACCCTGAGCCTTGCCAAAGCTCTTACAACTTTAGGAAAAATGCTTGATACCTTTTAATAAAAGAGAAAGTACAGAAGAAGTTTTCTTCTCTTCCTTCACCTTTGTCTCGATTCACTTATTTTGTATAATATCTGTGCAAGCTTTTATAAAGAGGTCTTAACTCCTCCAGATTTGGGTTTCTGTCACCCTTTGCCGTCCCATCCAAAGAGGCAGCCGTTAATGCAGCTGACCAACGGACCTACATAACAGCCACTGCGCCTTACCACTAATGTCCCTACAGAGGTAGAGAAGCCCATGGTTTGCCTCTTTTTACACAACCATCAAAGCCATTCCGGTAACTTGCATTGGATCCTTGTCGACTGCAGCAGAAGGGGGCGTGTTTCGCTATGGTTACCCCACTCCAGAGCATCACAAGCTGCTTGTAAGTGGAGTTAGGCAGATGAGGGGTGTTGAAGAATTTAGTCAGCCTTATCATCGTAGTTGAACAAGACTGGGATGCGATGCGACTAATTAATCTGCTTTTTGGAGATGGTGTTTTGTTGTCTTGGCGGAGTCATTCGTGTTGATGCCTACCCTAGGCCCCCTGGCGAATCAGACATAACCAGCTCTTCAACAACGATGGGCTCTTTAGAGATGGAGTCACAAGAAGTGGAAAATTGCTCGTATAAAATCTGGATCAATACCTAATTGCCTGATCATGAGACTCCGTGATATTCTGTCACTTTTAAGCATTCTACCCTTTTGTTCCAAGCCTTGAAGCCCCAGGACCGCCAAGAAATAGCAACAGTTGCCCGCAATTCTCTGAACCGTCTGAAACACGTTTCAATGTCTGAGTTTCCCCAATGTCGCTACGTCATCCCTTTCATAACCGCCATGAAACATCGTCAACCTCATGAGGCGTGATTTTACTTCACAGCTCAGCACGCAGACCCTCAGTATTATAAGAAGAAAGCGAAAATAAGAATGGTATTTTCCAAATCACGGGTGGTATCGGTTAGCTTTTCAGCCCATGAGGCCTTGCAACGCTCGCTCCATTCAATGAACAATACCCAAACACACTCAAACCCCTTGATCATAACCATATAGAAGAGAAGTCCCAGTACATTAACACAATACGCGCTCCAGTGCGCCTATACACGCTTTTCATTATTGTCGGATCATCCGACTATGATACATTTAGGTCATGACGTGATCCTGCACGGCATTCGAAGAGTTCTATAATCTCGGTTAGTTAAACCGTTCATCCCTTGACGAATCGAGGAGACTGACCTTGTTGACTTCACCAACCATATCAACGCCACTATACCGCAGTTTAAACAACAAGCTATCCAGTCCCAGAGGACCCAGCCTCAACGGCGAGGCTATAAAGCTGTAATACTGCACATTCCGACAAACTCCCCTCTCCTTATCCTGCAGTTCCTGAAACTCAGAATACTCCTTCTCAAGCTGTCCCCTAATCTCAATCTCCCAATGCGTCGCCTTTTGAAATTCCTCCTCGATTTCTTTCTGTACATTACGTATCGTGGTTTCGCAGTGCTGCAGCCTTGAGTTGTGATGAAGCAGAATTCGTCTGTACTCATCAGATTCTGGGTGAACGTTTCGTTGTTCAAGGGTTTGTTTGACGAATGCCAGGCTCTCGATGATTTCTGCCTCTCTCGCCTGGAAGATTTTCAGGTCTTCGCATATGGCTTGGAGTTTTCTGTTGGGGCCTTGTGTAGCTACCATGGCGGACTCTGTGGCTTGGACTTTGGTTTTTGAGGTTGTGAGGAGGGGTGTGAGTTTTTCTCCTTCTGATTTTTCTTGGAGTTCTAGGAGTTCTAGGCTTTTGAGGATGTCCTCTGGAGTTGATTGTGGTTGTGGCTATTGTGACGAATCAGTATGTCTTGACTATAAGTTTTCAAAGATGTTATACTTACCGAGTTCGAGTTTGATTCTGTAGCGTTTTCAGCAACAGGTTCGTGGACGAGCTCGTCAGAGTCGATCTGCATCTCTGTCTCTACAGACTCTCTGACGTGAGCTTCCGCCCGTTCAACAGTTTCAGAATGCTCCTCAGGTTGAGGTTGCACCTTGGGTTCAGACTCCATGCCTTCAAGTTGCGGCGATGGTTTTGATTTAGGGGACTTGCAGTCCTCTCCCTTATCGGCGCTGGAGCTCCTGTATTCAGGAAAATCTGATACTGCTTCCACAAACATAGAGTCATCTTCCATCGTCGCGTCCACTTCATCTTCGTGGACAGTCGGACATGATGACTCCGCACGCGTAGCCCCTGGAGAATCCGCCGCGACCGTCGTGACACTCGACGCCCTCGAAACAGGAGAAAACGCCGACGCGTAGTCGGACACGACCGATGAGGAAGACGGCGCCGGAGACGCCCGTGACACAGCATGGGGTGTCTCCGGCGGTGGCGTATCCTCAATCACGACTGGCGTCGCGGCGGTATTCCCACAGGGCACAGACACTTGCTGTTGCTTCTTTCCTTTCTTGGCGTCAAGCTCATGATATCCGAGGGCATTGCTCAGATCATCTCTGTTGAGCTTTGGATTGTTCTTATCCCGCTCCCTCGCGGAGCGATACAGACGGAGCTTGAGATCACGATAACTATTGCCGTAAAGGTTGTACTTGCCCTGGTACCCCTTGATCAGATCCCGCAGGTCCCTCAACATGTTGACGGTCCACTTCTCGGGCTCGAACTTTTCAGTCCACTCCCATGGCCACTCCGTCGCGATGTTCAAGATCTCTCTTGCGAGGGACACGTGAGGATCTGGAGGAGGGGGCTTCTTGTCAAGCTTCACCCTGATATCATCATCTGACAGAGCCTTGGGTCCCCGAGGTCCGCTGTTATCAGATGTCGATTTCAGTCCTCTCTTGATGCGTGGCGCATATGAATCTTTACTGCCGTAGGGTCTACCTATACGGCGACGACTGGAAGAATCACTGGCCATTGCATTAGACATTGTGAAGCATGTGACGAAGATGCAGCTATGGATGACTTACTCTGAGGGGCATTTTCGATCGCCAGTTTGTTGGAGTATTTATACTCTCGCGTTAGTACGGGTTATACCATCTTTCTATATAGCTCCACCAGTATCAAGACGCGTCAAAGAGGAGGTTGTGATAATGGCTGCAACCCTCACAACCCTAGCGATCAGCTAACTATGACATCAATATAGCATTCTAGACTTTCTCTTCACCAACGGCATTCTCTCATGACGCTGAGGTTTGAGACAGATGACCAGGTCCAAAGCCCAGACAGTGTAGGAAAACCCCGCCATATTCGTCTCGAACCAATAGTTTAATACCTCTTAGTTGGAGTTCCCATCCACCAATCAAAAAATCAGAAACGATTAAAAGTATTGCCCAAAGAGGCAATATCTCACGTAGAATTTGGAGGTTCGACACAGTGCGTTGAAGTGGAGTAATAGAGTTTCGAGTGAGCTGATCGATAAGATGAGTTTGGTTGCCCCCGCTATATAGCGAGATTAGCAGGAATGTCTTGGTTGTTGTGATAAAATACAGACTACTGTCTTGCACTAGAATTTCGCGGGCTGCTAGCGCGTTGGTGTCCGTGTTTTATTTGCTTCCCGAGACATGCCTGAGCGAAGCACCTAAAGTATGGTTAGAATAGGGGGAGAGAAGAGAAAAGTAAGTGACGTTGTGGAGTATTTTGCGGGCTGAATGTTCGATACAGTGTCTAAGTTACTGTACAGCGCAAATCTGGAGAGTGCCATATTTTTGGAGATGCCGCGATAAGCGAAGACTCATGATCACCAACCTTAGCACAAGATGCACAGAACGATCAGCATAAAACCAAGTTATGCTACTCTTCAGCCTCATTCATGATACTCTCCGCCATCTCAACCAACTGAACACCACTCCCCTCCAGTCTCCCCAATAACTTCGCCATCCCGCCCGGCCCCAACCTCACCAACGTCTCGACAACACTGCAATGTCTAACCTCCTCCAGAACCTCCTTCACACGTCCCTCCAGCCTCTTCTCCTCATCCTCCAGGTCAACATCCTTCTGTTCAATCTGACCCAGCTCTTCTAAAACATCGGCGTTTGCCTGCGCTATTAATTCATCGCATTCTTCGAGTTGTGACGTGTACTGCTGTAGTGACTTTGCGAGATCGTCTTCTTTCATCATCATCTCTTCGTGGTGCTGTTCCACAAAGTTTCGAGCTTTGAGGATCTTTTCCCGTTCTGATTCGTAGGCTTTCATTTTGGAGCATAGTCTGTCGACTTTTGCGTTGATGTGTTTTATTTGAGTGGCTTCACTTGCTTGAATTGAAGTTGCAATCTCGTCCAGCGAATTGGTCACTTCTTCGAGCTCTTTGTGCTTTTGGGCGTGCAATGACTGTAAGGAATTGGCGATGTCTGTGATGGTCTGTTGGCGAGGCTCGGTAGGCTCCGCCGTTCGTGCTCGCTTTGGGCTCAGTGAAGGTGACGTGGGCGTTCTTGATCGCTTTGCAGGTGTAGCAATGTCGACATATCCATCATCCTCATCATCCTCGTCGCCAAAATGGTAGATGCCTGTATAGTCTAGCCATCCATCCTCATCTTCTTGCACGACCGGACTGGTTGAGCGCTTCAATCGCGTCACTGTTGTGTGTGTTGTGTGAATAACATCGCGTCTGGCATTGTTACTATCAGCGAAATAATCGCATGCCTCCACGACATCGCAGTTCTTCAAATGCGGGCGCCGTCGATCGCGCCTCATCGCGCATTCGCGCAGATAATTCTTGACAAACTGAAAGTCGTTCCGATGCTCCGGAAAGCCTCGATGGATAATCCTAAAAAGCCTCCTCATACTCTCCAGAATCTCGATACCCCAGTTCTGCGGAGCGAAGCCTGCGACCAAGTCCCAAGGCCACTGGCGCGACAGACGGTATACCGACCGAGCGGCATCGCCGACTCGTTTGCCCATCGTGGATTTCCGCATTCGCCAGCCCAATCTTAATCCGATGCGCTCGTCGGACATTACGTGAGAAGCAGTACTGCGAGGCCGTCCACGAGGCTTGGGCTTTCTGCATAGTACGGATGTTGACGACTTTGGCGGTCGTCCCCGACGCTTTGGCTGAGTGGAGGGAAGCATCGAGACAAGCCCAATTTTTGAATCGGCGAGTTCATCATGGTCGATTGTCTGCGAGCGGCGAAGAGTCCGACGCGTCGCAAAATTCATATTGCGCGCGCGGTTGTCATGACTCGCTTTTTGAAGACAAGTTGATACGGAGATAAATGGAAGTCCCCTCATCAGGCTGTACCTGCCTCCTGGCGGGAGAGGCTGCCTACGACCCCAACTGAGTCAGACAGCTTTCAGCATTCTGCCCCCTATAAATATCAGCCACCAATTTTATTTCTCCAGCAACCCGGCAGCATCGAATAGTTTCAGTCAAGGCGAGACATGTAAAGAAAAAAACCCGTCATATCATGGATGAGGATCTATGTGAATCACTTTGCTACCAGATGAATGCTTTGAACAGTGTTAGGTGCAGTCTGGAGCTAGCGGCGCTTGTCTTAGTGGAAACTACAGTGCTAAAGATCGTGGGAAACGACTAACACGGATGAAGTGAAGACGACAAGCCCATTTACCGGGATCAGAATCATCTTATCTTATCATCCTTCAACACGCAGAAAAACAACAATGTCATCTGTTGTAGAACAACCTGAAACATGCCATCCGCCTCTCTCCACGCCCAGCGACCTCTTTTCAAGGCCCTTCCAAGCGCTCTTCTTCCCATTCTTGTACTCCCTCTCCCAATCTCCAAGCGGCAGTACATCTCTCCCAATCAGACATCCCCAGACCTCCCAAAATAGACACACTAAACCACTACAGGCGTCGCCTAATACCGTTAAACGCGCGCCTCCAACATCCGTGGCCAATTACACGACCCCTCCATATCCACACTACCTTAATTCTGGAGTCTTCTCAACACCAAGCCCTTTGTATCGTCTGTCTCTCTGCTCTGCTTTTTCGCTCAGCTTGTCTTTCTTTGTTTCATCTGCCGGTGCAACTATGATGCGCATCCCTGTTTTACGCTTCTTCCTTCCCGCGCTTGTGTTGCGCTCACACCATGCAGAAACCCCGTAGTAATTTCCCCAGGCGCCCTCATGGATCATCCACATATGCAAACCGGGTGGTTCTCGAGATCTGTGTTCCTGCTTTTAGCTTTCTAGCTTAAACAATTTTCCTGCTTGTGTCCTGGGACGTAGGGCGCTTGCTCAAACTTGGTAGTACGGATGAACATACTCTCTCCACCAAGATATCTCCATATCGACTGTAACCGCCCACTCACTTAACCGCCCATGGCTTTTCCAAACAGCCGCTCTGCTTAGCCAATATCAGCAACCCATTCATGAGAAACTGCTTCTTTCAGACACGGATGTGCTGTTTCATTGTCTCTGGATCTTGTTTCAGTCCCAGAGCCGCCCACCTTGAGATTGGTCTTTGTCCTCTCCCCGAGACCTTAAAGCTGCTTCATATCCGGCCTTCTAAGGACCTGTTCTCCATTCTTCAGACAAAACATCACTTTTCCATCTTTTCCTAGGTTCAACTTTTCCTTTCTTCTCTCGTTGTGGTTCTATCTTGGCGCTATCTCATCTGTCGCTTCTTGACCCGTCGTGCTTTAGTTTTCCTTGACCCTCTCTATACTACACTTGGACTTCTCGCTTGGACGAGGGATCCGTTTTCTTTTTGGGCCGTCATCTTCAAGACCGATCAAGCATTACCAGGCCGGTTGACCCGGGCCTATTCCTCGTTTCTACGCTTAATCCGTAATCTTGTTACAGGATTCACCTTGTGAATCCCCTCACTTCTCGTTTCTACACCCCCACTACTACTACTCCTTCTCCATGATGCCGAAACACTCTCGAGCTTCGAGCTCATCTCAGAGCCGCTACAATGCGGGTATCCCAGTCTCTCTCGCCCCGTCTCCTATGTACAACCAGCAGCGCATGACCATGCCCAACTACTACGGCATGGGAACAACTGCTTCTTCCTCTATGTCTCTCCAGTCACAACCTCAACAACCTACATACGAACCCTACGCTACAACATCCGCACCACCTGTTTCTGTCCCTGCCCCTGTTCAGACTAGACCCAGCTCGGGTGCCTGGGGAGCTGCAGATGACCAGCAACTCCTCACTGCGAGGATGCAAGGTCTGAACTGGCAACAGATCCAATCGAATTACTTTCCCTCCAAGACTCCCAATGCCTGCCGCAAGCGTCATGAGCGATTGTTGGAACGCAAGGGTGCTGATGATTGGGACAACCTCAAGCTTCAGCGTCTGGCTAAGGAGTATATGGCTATGAGAAAGGAGATCTGGAGTGGTCTCGCAGCTCGAACAGGCGAGAAGTGGAACGTAGTCGAAGCCAAGGTAAGTCAATATCTTTAGTCGTCTTCTGAGAACGTCTACTAACACACCCTTAGTGCATGTCGAATGGCCTCAAGAATCTGCAAAGCGCAGCCCGCGCCGCAGCCCGCCGCGACCGTCTCGAGTCCGGCGCTCTCTCAGGGTATGACGACGACAGCGGCATCTCCGGCATGGGCCTGACACCGGTTGACGAACTAGACGCATCCTATAGCAGCCCCGAGACCACCGCCTCGTCCGTCGTGGCCTCGGCCAACACGTCCTTCCAGCAGCTCCAGCCTCACCACATGGCCGCTGCCGTCCAGTACAGCCTCGGAGCCTATGCGCCAGGCTACGGCGGCCACGGCTACTCCTCGAGCGTGAGCTCCCAAGCGAGTGCGGGCCATCCCTACGGCCACCATGGTCACAGCCAGGGGAACAGCCCTCAGTACATGACGCAGCGACCGCAGAGTTCGGATATGGGCATCGGGAATCTTATTAACCGTCCAGGAAGAGGTGTTTAAACCTCACTACCTTCTCTCTTTTACACGTTTGTTTCACGACTTTTCAACAAAGCCTTATCGGAGGCTCTACCCAACCTCGCCGTCCATTATTTTTGTCAATCCTTATAATCCAGCATACTGCATGGCGAGCAGCAGGGTTCACGCGGTGTTCACGCGGTGTTTGGCGCTTTCAAGGCAGTTATAACGACGATAACGCAGGATATTTTGCTCTATGGGCGTTACTTGCTTAATGTTTTTATTAGTATCCTTTCTTTGTCTGTGTTTGTTAAAATGGTGGTCAGGAGGAGTGGGAATGATCATGGCACATTTCCTTTGTATAACTAGAGATAGAGATACCACGACATGAGGTGCATGAGGATCTAGCAGCGCATTGTCTTTGCAATCTATTTACGCATTCGCTATGAAGCAGTGTTTTGTCTTTGATGTTTTGCCATTAACAGAATCTGCAGTGGTCATGATATATGAGTGAGTTTCTTACTGTTGACAAAACCAATGCGACAAATCTATTTCCTATCACAGATACAATTGTTGTTACATATTCATTCGTTATCCTACACGTCACCGCACAGGCTTATCGTGCTGCAACTGGCCATTGGCACTCTCCGCAGCCATGCTCATCATCTCATCCAGTTCCTCTTCCTCCCACTCTCCCTCTTCCTCGCCAAAGACACTCCTCCAAACTCTACTCCACATGCCCTTCTTGTGTAACAAAGCAAGGATCATGATCCCAGGAAGATGCCATACACTCGCCCAGAACAGGCTTCTCGCGCTGCCCTGGTGACCCTCATACCGCCAGAAGCGCACGGCTTCTTTAATGAGCCAGGCATTTATTGGCAAGCTTGTTACGGCAAAGGACCACTCTGTTACTCCTGCGGCGCAGAGAGATACGCAGAGGGGAATAAAGACGAAGCTGTATCGGAGAGCGACCCGACCGTTTCGTGCGGGATTTGTCCATGCTAGCATTCGAAGACCGGCCTTTTTGTACTCTTCGCGAATAGGCCAGCTGAGCGCCATGAAGTGGGGGAATTGCCATGCGAAGAGCAGACCGGCCATTACCCAACCGCCAATGGATGAACCGTCGGGAGAGAACAAAAGCTCACGCCATGAACCGTCCTTTGTGGCAGTCTCGCCAGCAGCCGCAGCCCAGCCCATGAGAGGAGGAATACCGCCTACCACCGCACCGATCCAAGTATTAAAAGCCGTCACAGCCTTGAGAGGTGTGTACATTCCAGCGTAGATAACAATATTCGCAAATCCAAGTCCGGAAACAGTGGGGTTAACACCAAAATACAGGGCGCCCGTACCCAAAGCTCCAGCTAAGACTGCGAACAGAACCGCAGCCCTTTGAGAGATGAGCTTTCGCACCAGTGGTCGGTTTCGAGTTCGAGTCATCTTAGCATCCGTCGAAGGCTCATAAAGCATGTTTAGAGCATTAGCGCTAGAGGAACATAGCGTCGTGCCAATCGTAAGGAATAATAATGTTAAAGGACTCAAACTCGGTGTCTCGGTCGTACTCGGCGACAGCATTTCGGGAACGGGGTATAAAGCATATGTAGCCATGGCGGTAAGGACGACGAGCATTGTTAATCGGGGTTTCGAGAGGGAGAGACATGCGGAGAGGTAGCGGCGGAAAGAACTCGTTTGCGAAGCGGCGTGTGAAGCGAGGAGGGATGAAGCATCGGGAGGAAGTGGTTTTTCGCCTCGGGATGCAGCGGCCGCAGCTTCAGCAGCAGCTTTCTCCTTCCGTTGAGCCTGCCGTCTTCGATGCGGTGCTAATTCCTGTTCCGGCTCCGTCTGCGCAGTATTCGTAGAAGATATCGTAGCCGCCGAAGCCGACGTGGATCTAATGCCATTGGCACGCCGTAGTATTACAAAATCGAGACATGTCGATCTATCAAACAATCTATTCGAGAGGAAAAACGAAGAGCCCTTCCACGGAGCGGCAGCGAGTATTCTAGGCGGCTGGAAGGCTGCGGCGGAGGACATGTACCGTCGGCTGGCGGGGGCTGCATTGAGGAGGATCTTCTCCGCGGCGGGGAGGAGACATCTTGGTGGTCGCATTATGGCGTGGAGGTTGCGATTGGGTTCATGGCGGTGCTGGGCACGCCGAGTTGAACGGTGACGGGGGAGCTGGGGAGCTGACTGGGAGTGGTTCGACTGGTGATGCTGCAGCAGATTCTTGATGCAATGGTGGATAACCCGATTGGGGAATCCTGGGGAAGAAAACGTGATTTATCACGTGGGGGAGCAGTTGGAGAAGAACCCCGCGGCCTGTTGCTCGCTGTCATTCGAAATCCATGAATTCTTATTGAACGCCGCTAAACCCAATCAAAGTCACTTACGATCCTCGTTATTTCATCAAGGTTTGATCTTATGAAGGTCAATCTCAAACTTCCCAGAATTCTTGGGCCGTTTCTGAGTGGAATAACCGACAAGTGCCGGTAGCAACTCAATCGCCTCCCTCCACAACAAGTTCACAATCGGAGAGCCACTTCGACCCACGCGTGTCCACCACATGATCACAGCATCGTCTCTACATTGGCGTAGAAAGTTTTCTTCCCCGTTAATTCAAGTGAAATTGGGATATGGAAATAGTGCTGCCTGGAGAAGGGAAATCCCTCTTGCCTCGTCATTCTCGTCGTGGTAATTCAGCCGAATGACAGGAGAGAAACAAGCGTTTCGGGTAGCCAAGCCGAGCGAATGGCCGCCAAAGTTTCCGTCATGCTCTAATTCTGGTGGGGGTCAGCTCGGCTTGGTGACTTGACTTGAGCAGAACGACTCCATCGACGAGCTTGATGATAAAGCAAGATATTGTCGAAATTGACAAGAATATTATTTAAATCAAAATTGATTCCTTTTTCTCTGCGAATCTCGTCAAAGAAAGCAGCTTATTCGCATTGATATATCGCTGACATGACGACATTATTGGACGCTCTTCGCCAGACCAGTCGGGTTGACTGCGATACTCTCGATTCGAATGGTAGGAGCCATAAAAATGTCCCAGGCCTCAAATACTGACTCAGTAGTAGTCGCTCACGAGTTAGGTCCCTTTGTGGACTGCACATCTAACCAGGTAAGCAAGCTCTTCATGCCCGTGTCCCCCAACAGTGCTGATCTTCTTCAGGCAATCGCATTCTCGGAGATCTCAAGACCGCTTGCTGGTGAACCCCTTTTGCATCACGATGCGCTGATCAAGGAGGCCATTCAGAGTGCCCGCGGAGCACTGAAAGAAGTGCAAGGGTCCGCGACGTTTGAGGAGTTTGTTGTACAGATCTTGGTATGGCAACAGGGAACCCGCGCAATGGAGATTTACTGACCCGGCAAGATGGTGAAACTTCAATTATTGATCGTACCTAATGTTACAGGCTACGTGCATATTCAGACCAACCCAAAGCTATCCTACTCAACCGACGGCACCATCAGCGACGCCTACCGTAGGTCTTTCCTTTCGCATCTCTGTTGCTCACGCTAATAAGCTATACAGGTATCGTGAAAATCTTTAAGCACCTGGCGCCGGACTTCGACGAGAAGAGGGTGTGCATCAAGATCCCCGCAACTTGGGAAGGTCTCCAGGCATGCCGAACTCTTGAGATGAAAGGAATCGCGACCCTTGCGACAACCATGTTTTGCATGGAGCAAGCAGCGTTGGCTGCCGAGGCCCAGTGTACTTACATTGCGCCATATGTCAATGAGCTCAAGGTTCATTTCGAAGCTGGGTGAGTTTACTTGCTACTGGCCCTCGCTATTCTAACAATCGCAGGTACGTTGACGAGAACAAAGCCTTTGACTTTTGTCGCGAAGCACAAGCCTACTACATTAACCATTCATTTCGCACCCAAGTATTGGCGGCATCACTCACATCTGTGGAAGAAGTGATGCAGCTTGCTGGAATCCAACATGTCACGATTTCACCAAATTTGCTCAATGGCCTCGCTTCGACGGACCTGTCAACCTGGAATGGCACACTAGGCGAATACTTCGCGCAAGGTCCTGCAAAGAAGAGCTGGGAAACGAAAGACTATAATGCCCTGGTTAGGGATGAAAGCTCCTGGAGAATGGCTTTCACTAGGAGTGGCTTTGGTACGAGTGAAGGTAAGATTATCCAGGCCATCAACTACTTCGCCGACTTCCAAGACAAGCTCGAGGAACTTGTGAAGCAGCATGCTGGATGACCCTGGACGCATCGGTCCGTCAAGTAGGTGTTGCAACATCCGATGCGCAGACCGAAATTGGACAAAGGGAGCATCTTACAATACTACAATGAACGACTTCATTCACAACCCTTCATCGCCCTCTCGTGATTACTCGTTTATTTGCGACTGAACAAAGGAGCTCACATAACAGATTGCCAATTGCTATTTCCACACAACTGTGTGTTTCCAGCTTCTTTGTCAACATTGATTGAGCTTCCCCTCTTTTCGGACCTACCAAGTCCGGCTGGAGACAAAGAGCAAGCACACACTTTTCTGATTGAGGGAGGCTTGATTGCACCCCAGCGAGGTGCTTGGAGGTTTGGCCTGCCTGTTGCCAATTTTGTTTCAATAGGTGCTATTGTCGACCTTTTTGGGTTGACGTTTTCTGTGGCTGGACGATTGCCCGTTAGACCACCAACCGGTTTTGTTTTCAATGTTCTCTTGCTCTGTCCCGATGCAGTCACACGGATTGCGGCAGACTCCAAGAAAACGCTCATAAAAACGAAATTATTCTTGAAACAGCAGTCGGAATGCAGCGCAAGATGCTGACCTCTGAGCCAACTCTCGAAAACAAGATCAGCTAATCTCAAAGGACGAACGGTAACGCCGAGGAAAAGCGATCCTCGACACAGACCACCCATCGACTTGTCAAAGAGAAGACATGTCTCTTTGTTGCCAACACCACGGCAAACCACTTCTGGTACGTGCGAGATGCTAGTCTGAGAACAATGGTATTGCACTCAGGCCGTTGCGACCACAAGGCGAGGTTCACCTCAAAGGGTCTTGCACCAGGTGTGCGATTTAACACCCTCTGCGACCCTCCAGAATTTTCGACCGGTCTGATCCCTTTCTCTTTATGCCCTTTTTTTTGTTATTTCCACACCAAATGAGCTCCCAGAATACTCTCACATACACTCATTTGTTGAGACCCTTTATCTCTGCATTTTTACTTGGTCTTTCATTATACACATAGAGCTTAACCCTCGCAGTCCGCCTTTGACGAACACCTCATTCTGTGATAGTGTATGGTTGTTCACGAAAATGGAGGAAATGACTGGCATTATCTCATCTGCGGGCCAGGATGAGTCCTCCCTCGATTACGTATCTTCTGATATTACCGCGGCACGCCTCGACCTTCTAGTCAGCCCAAGCGATTCACATTGGGTGAAGCAGCACAAGTTCTTCACTGAGAGACTGAAGTCGGATACTCCCATCAAATACATCGTCCGAGAAAACTTCACATACCATGAGAGTCGCATGTTGATGCCATCTGATCGCGCAGACGTGAAGGAATTGCAAGCTGCCAACACAAAGCGCTACGAGGCTCTTCTCAATGATCGCTTCAAGGGCTATGAGGACTCTTTAGCAACAAAGCTCACGATGATGTACTTTGGTTTGCCAATTGCGCCGATTGAAGACATTCTCAAAGAGCTCTCTATGGCTGTTGGCATGGGGGAGGATGTTCCGATGTACAACATCAAACCACCAATGCATTTTCTTACAGCCCACGATCGTCGCAACTGGGGAAAAGATAGTCTGAAAGGTAAGCTATTACGAACCTCTTCAAAATCTCCAGTACACGACTAACAACATCAAGCCAAGGAAGCCTTCAGTTGGCCCGTCCCGGCCCCAAAGACAAACGACCCGATTTTGAGTCTTCGTGGAGGTGAAGGACCTCAACGCAATGATCACGTCGCTTGCGACTACGTCCCCTCAAATGAGACTCCAGCAACCCCTGAAGAACCATGGACTTATCTTTATGGCCACTATGGTCGTTTGCCATTCCGTCCTCGCAAGTGGCGATCATTTGCTCTCGTCTTACGACAACTGTTACATAATCACCCTGATGATATTAGGGAGAAGCAGTACATCTTCGACCTCCATGTTATCTATGAGAAGACCGGCCAGCGGGAAGTCATTCGTGACAGGTTACCCTTATCGGGTGGTAGCAGAGCAATGCTCTTCCTAGAGGGTCACTTTGCCCCCGGCTCGAGAGACAAGGCACATAAGGATTGCTGTACTCTCTTTATTGACCATGTCCGGGAGGAATCAGACAACACAGTCAAGGAGTGGGAGCCTACCAAGCCGCAACTGGAGACAGACACCGTCAGGATTGGGCGATCTCTTGGGACTTTTCCCAACGGACCCGAGGAGGAAGTCATCGGTTATGCTTATATCCCATTTCCCCAGATCAATACCTCACGGTTCGTTGCTAGCAACTATGCATCTCAACAGTACAATGCTCACTTCAGGGCCGCCACTAATATCCTCTTTGGTCGACCTATGGGCAACAAAGATGCGGGATGCTCCGAGTACAACCATGCCTTGTTCCGTCTCTTTGACAGGAACAATTCAGACACTTCATTGACTGTACCCATCGTTTACGGTGCCATGAGTCTGCCGCAATCGGCTTTAGAGCTTCTTCACCCGCTGAACAACCCTGGCGCTTGCTGGATGATTGAATGCAGCTGGCTCGACCCCGATGTGGTGCCTCTCATCCTTCCCAACTATTACCCAAGCCCTAATCCTCACTTGTTAGATGATGACAGAAATTGTGGTGACGCGTATGATAATGTCTACCACCCGATCGGCGAGATTTCTTCAGAGGCTTTTGACATTGAGTCGCACAGAAAGCTTGAGACAGTGTATGTCCTTGAAGGTGGCCCAACAAATAGCTATGGGCAGGGTATCAAGGGCTTGGAGGTTTTCCTGAAACGTCGTAATGCTAGTTGGAAAAAGGATGCTGTTGGACGCGCTGTTGGCGAGAAGATCAAAACTCTGTCGACCTGGTTTTTGACCATTCACCCCCATTTTTGCCCTGGGCACTGTCGTCTGTTCCCTGCTTGGCACAATGGACAAGACATCTCAGTCGAGTTGCCGCCTCTGACATCCACAACCCAACAGCTCTTTGCTGCTATAGATCAGCTGGTATCCAAAACCAAGTACATGAGAACCATGGGCCAGGACCTCATGCTACTCAAAGAGACCTTCTGTGCCGGCGCCAACAACCGTGAGAATCGAGACAAACCATCGTACCTCATCCGCCCTGACTCATCTGATGATGAGTGGTATCGTGTGAGAGAGTCCATTACATCCCCAGCCATAACAGTTGAGTTTGTCAACAAATCAGATGTTGACTGGGAAGAATGCATATCGGAGTACAACACCTGGGGCGTTCGTGAGCTTGACCTCGAATTCTATGTCTCCCGCCCTCGGCTAGGTGGTGACACCCTTGAAATCAGGGACATCAACGATAAAATAGCCGACCCTACCGCCAATTACCCCTCGGCACCTGCAAGTCTCGGCCCCCGGAGCTCTAAAGACGAGGAGGACCCTGCCAAACCACTGTCATCCCTCAGAAATAATGCATTCGTTAGCCCTACACTGTCTCATGTCGAAATGCCGGCTCCGAAGCTCGCATTGCCCCAGGCCTCCACGCTTCATGACGAATCTGAAGCTGAGCAGGAGCAGGAGCAGGAGTATGATGTCGGTGTCCTGGCAACCAATCGACCTGACTGGGCCAACAAACCTTATTCCCCGGACTGTCGCCGAGTTTCCAGATCAGAAAGTTCAGACGCAGATACAGAAGAGCCGGATATTTATGGTTATTCAGGAGATGACTCCTCTAGAGATGTTTCGGAGGCTGGAGACGCCTCGGATCAAAGGGAGGAGTTAATGATATCCAGTGATCACAGCGGTGATGAATCAAGCAGAAGGGACGTTGACACGGGGAGTGATGGCGATGGCAGTGAAGGTGTTAACGGGACTGGACAAGCTGCTGCCTCCCGTCCTGGACCTCCCAACAGCTCACCGTGGGACCTGGATGAGAACGCGCCACGACAGGCCCGACAACGCACATGGGCTACTCAACCCAGTATTTTTGATGACCTCAGAACTGAGTCTGAGCCAGTTACGATTGGCATCCCTTTGACTGGAGCGCCTGCAGAGCAGATGCTTCGTACCGACGATTCTGGCAATATCCCGATGATCTCCAAAGCCGTCCTCACACCCACCGAGCAAGCCAAGCTCCAGCGCACCCTCTGGGAAACTCGCAACCTGCTTCTTAAGCGCACAATGCAGTGCATCTTTGAGGACTGTGACTTCACCTACCGGGCTGATGATCACGAGGCCAGGAAGAAACATACTCTGGAAGCTCATAAGTCGCGAATGTGCCCTTGGTGTGACGATCCAATGTTTGAATGGTGGGATAAGGCTCAGAGGAAGAAGCATATGCGGGAGAAGCATACTAAGGACCTGAAAGACGTCTTGGGTATTGTGGATGCGCCTATCCCTAGGACGATGCCTGCAGTACCTCGCCCATCGATGCCCCCTCAGCGACCTGCGGTTAATCCTCCTCCGGCATTTCAACCACAGTCTAATCAACCGTTCTCTCTGGGACAAGTTGAAAGTCCTTTCGCTACATTTCGTTCAGCTCCCCCTCGCCCCCCAGCTCCTATGGCTCATATGGTACCTAGTACAGTACCGGACCCTGATGAGCAACGCCGTTATGAAGAACTTATGCGCTCAGCTCGTCCAGTGCCACCAAATCTCCCCTTCGGTGGTAGGGCGCCCAAGCGACCAACGGCAGAGACACAACCAAGAGAAATGATCTCCCATCCTGCCCGTGTTCTGAGGGAGCTTGAAGAAGCGAGAAAGTCAGCAGAAGCGAGAAAGTCAGAAGAAGCGAGAAAGTCACGGGAAGCAATGGAAAGACATAAACGTCTTCATCCTCCGCGAACGCTCACAAACCCCTTTGCCTGGTATGACATGACTGGACCAGTGATTGTCGTTGATCCTCCAGTGGTTTGTGGCATCCGAGGCTGCAAAGCTGACGTCAGTCGGCTCGGTTCTTCGGGACTATATGACCACATCACGGTAGGCCATTTGCGCAATGAGGCTCCGGAGTGTCCATTCTGCGGACTTCCGTTCTTCGTAGTCGAGGGCACAGATGAAGAAGGCAATGAAATAAAAACCTATCGCGGGGTAATAGACTGTACGAAGCACTTGGACTGCCATGTCTATGAGCTCTGGGAACATCTGCAACCGGTTATGGAGCGTCCGGAGATGGTCTATTCTGATAACGTTGGGAGCCCGTTGAGGGGGGAGGTAGAAACCGTTCTGGTGATCGAACCGGAGACCTATCTCGAAGGACAACCGGTCCCACAGCATTCTCTCGTTAAGAAGTGCGAATACTTCGGGGACTGCGGTATGGTCATTGGGGGTATGACTATCGAGGAGTATGATCGTCATGTTGAGGAATATCATGCAGGGCAAGCCTCAGATGACGAGGGCGATGTTGATGCTGATATCGATGTCGATGCCGATGATGAGAGCAAGGATGACAGCGACAGTGACCATGACAATGGGAACCGTGGCAGTTCTAGCAAACAACAACCTTCTGGTCGTTCACATGCTCGAGGTCAGTCTGCTCGGAATACCTCGAAGAGCAGATCACCAAGCCCGACTTCACGGGTGACTGAGGTCTTTTCAGAGGATGAGGTGGTAGATGAGTCCAATGAGTCAGCTGGCGCTGTGGTGGTGACCAAGACCCCTGCTCTCAAGAAGACTGCCCCAAAGCCTCCTTCGAAGAAAGCGCTTGGGAAACGCAAGGCTACAACACAGGATATTGAATCGGCAGCTGAGAGCCACAGCGAAGCCCCTTCTACAGTTTCTCGTGGTCGGCGACGACGTACCAAAGTTAAGGAAGAACTACCTGAAGCAACGGCTTCCTCCACTGAAGCACAAGGCAGTGAGGCTCAGGGCAGTGTCTCAGGGCGAACCCGGAGCAAGAACGCCAAGAAGACTCGCCGTACGGGAGAAAATGATAGCCAGTATGAAGATGATGGATATGAGACTAGTGACTACGACGAGGAACGAAATGAGAAAGGAGGAAAGTCCTTCCGTCGCCGAGCGAAGTCTCCAGACTGGCTGAAGAAGCTCGGTCCTGAAGATCCTAACTTTGACCCCGACGAGGATATGCACTGCTCCAAGTGTCTCCGCAAGATGCCTAAGAAGCGAAGCAAGACTCGCGATACAGAAGTCGAGGTTTGTATCGATCCCTGCCATTCTAACTTGCATACTAACACACAACAGGCTCATACCGACAAGATGCGGTGCTGTCGCATCCGCAACGCCCCAGGTTCAGTTGAACGTCTCCCCAACCGCAGCGGCTGGATCAAAGGCTCCGACATTCCCAAGGGCCTCCTCGGAGACATCAAGAAATCCTTCTACCGTCGCTACCCAACATACGCACGCACACTCTATCCCACCAACCCAGCCGACTATTACTTGTCAATCTGGCGATCCGACCCCAATCACGCAGAAAACAATGCATGGTGGGACATTCCCTGGCCTCCCTACGAGGGCGACCCTCCATTCCCTGGAAAATGGGAAGCGCCCGGTCTGCCGTGGGATGACACCGTGGGTGGACGAAAGCGACGCAAGAAGTACACCGGAGTAGAAGTCCCTGATTCCTTGTATGTTAACCAGAGTGAGACTGACACTGATGTGTCGATGCGTGGGACTGTTCCGGAGAACATCAGTAATCTCACTATTGATGCTACTCCGGCGTTGAAGAGGCCTGAGAGGCCGATTGCTTCGATTGAGGAGGAGAATGAGGAACCTGCCTCGAAGAAGCCCAAGATTGGTAAGTCCCCCCATCCTCTGCCCGACCGCTCTTGTTATGAACGGGGCTGACATTATAACAGGGACCATTCCCAGACGTGGAAGAAAGCCTAGCACGCAACCTTCTCGTGCCTCGAGTCGACTTCAGATGCAGAGAGCCGGTACCGCTTCTACAGCTCCTTCGACGGCTGTTTCGAGGGCTACTTCCGTTGCGGCTGCGGCACCTGCGCCGAAGGCTGCTCCAAAGGCCCCGAAAGCTCCCCCGAAAGCTGCTCCGAAAACTGCATCAAAACCTGCACCTAAGAGGGCGACTCGTTCAAAGACTGCGACTCCGGCTCCAGAGCCTGCACCAAAGCCTACTAAGAAACCTGCCGCGAAGACTGCTCCTAAAAAGGCGGCGGGTTCAAAGACTACGACTCCGGCTCCTGAGCCTGATTATGATAGCAGTGATCCAGATAGGTGATTTCTTTGAGAGCATGGTACTTGAGTTAAACTGGCTTCGTTATGTTGAGATATGATGAGTGTTTTGTATGTTGGACTGATGGAATAAGTATGCGCTTTGTTATCTAGTCGAGATTTGGTGCTGGAGTAATGTTGTATTGAGTTTGTTCGCTGGTTGTATGGACAATGGTTAATCGGAATCTT
Source organism: Fusarium denticulatum (assembly GCA_013396175.1). Classification (NCBI taxonomy): domain Eukaryota; kingdom Fungi; phylum Ascomycota; class Sordariomycetes; order Hypocreales; family Nectriaceae; genus Fusarium; species Fusarium denticulatum. Next base: position 202,046 of record JAAOAK010000020.1, on the reverse strand, counting down.
GTATCTTTTGCTATGTATCTAGATCTCTTCATCGCTATCGCAATTGCCTCTCATTATACTGTCTGCAACACCCCGAAGCACATTGATCTCGCATGTCTGTCTGTCTTGAATAAAACTCCATCGCAACGCCTATTTATCCCCTTGTGACAACTCTATCAGAGGTCGTCAGTCCGAATACATGTGAAAGTCGACGCCATACACGTCTTGCAAGATATCACCAATCCCTCTAGAAACCTGTCCGTTTCCTCCTTGTTCCAAGCCTTATTTACGTCATTATAATGCCTCGATAGCATTGAGAAGAACATCCACTCCTGCTTCTCCCATCTCGCCCTTATCGCCGAGCAGTGCGCCAATGTCGCTGAGAATACCCAGCGGGATGTAACACCCTGTCTTTGCCTTCTCAAGACTGTCTTTGAGACGGCTGGTGTGTTCCCATTCCTTGGCAGCGACTTCTGCGCGGTCGATGACGCGTGATGAGATACCGCACATGGCGGCGCAGTGCATACCGAAACTACCCTCAGCGACACCGTCTTCCAGTTTGTACAAGAAGGTAACGCGACGCTCCTCGTCATCAACGTGGATCTGCATCCTTCGTGCTCGGATCTCGGGATGGTTCTCAAACTCTGTTGCAAGAGAATGGTAGTGTGTAGCAAAGTAGCCGACGCAGCCGATGTGAGTAGCGACGTGATGAAGAACAGCCTGGGCGACAGCGACACCGTCGTAAGAGCTTGTTCCACGACCGAGCTCATCCAGGATGACCAGTGATCGGGGTGTCGCTTCGGAGAGAATCTTCTTGGTCTCGGACAGCTCAACAAAGAAAGTCGATTGAGCAGCGAAGATGTTGTCGTTGGCGCCGAGACGAGACATGATGCGATCGACGGGGGTAAGGCGTGCGAAAGTGGCAGGGACGTAGCATCCGATCTGGGCCATGATGACGGCGACACAAGACTATAGTTGTTAGCATTAGGAAATGATAGGTAGAGGAGAGAACTTACCATGCGAAGGACGGTAGATTTACCGGCAGCGTTGGCTCCAGTCAATAAGTTGATCTTGGCCTGGTCACCACCAAGCTTGATATCGTTGGGAATGAAGTCGTCAACTGCGTTCATCATACAAGGGTGTCGCAATTCTTGGAAGTCAACAGTGCTGCGCTCCTCGTCCACGAACTCAGGGCGGCAACTTGGCTGGCCGAGCGATGCGGATGCCTTGGCTAGACTGACAAGACAATCCAGCTGAGAGATAATTTTGATGGCTTGCAGCCAGGTCTCATAGTCAACATCGAACTTCTGGAAGAATCGCGACGCAACTTCGCGTACAAGCTGTGAGTGGGTTTCTTCCGCTTCTTGAAGCTCTCGCACAAGTTGTGATAGTTCGGGGAAGTACCAGCGCTTGACGTCCTTTGTCGCTGACATCTGGCGAAAGGTTGATGGAACCTTGACACTCTTGGGAGCCTCCAGCTGGTAGATCTCCTTGCCAACGTCGGTAAACTTGAGAAGCTTACACTTGAACTGCTTCTTCTTTTCAGCCAAGAGATCCTCGAGTTGCTGCTTAATCTCCTCGATACGATCGGAACTCTGATCGAAATCTTCTTCAATACCACGCTCGGGAATGAGTAGCTTCTCGTCGCGTGCCTTGCTACGATCGAAAGCTGATCTCCAATAGCTCAAAGGCTCATCGAGGTTTGGCATCGACGAAATCAACCTGTCGACGAGGCCGTTACCACCCTTGTAAGATCCAAGAAGACTCATAGTGTACTCTATCTGCTCAAAGCCTTCCAGGACCTTGACAAAGTCCTCGGGTTTGCACGCCCCAGCATGAATTCGGGAGATAAGTCGCTCCAAGTCGGGCATCTTGACAAGCTGCGAGGCGAATTGTTCACGTACTGTCTGATCGGCATTGAGCATCTCGACAGCATCGAGACGTTCATTGATGCGGTCAATGTTGCAAAGCGGGTGCGCGACCCATGATCGGAAGAGACGTTTTCCAAAGGGTGTGACGCACTTGTTAAGTAGGCTGAACAACGTACCCTCGGAACCGCCATTGACCGAGTTGGAGAAGACTTCAAGGTTGATGAGCGTCTGACCATCCAGGATCAGTGTTCCATTCTTTTGAATTGGATTGTAGAGCTCGAAGTTGCCCTGCGACAGCAACGGTCTTTCAAGCTTGAGGAAGCGCAAGTATGAGATCAAGGCACCAGTTGCCGACATGGCCAAATCATCGTCCCGCAGTGACTGGAGAATCTCGGGCCAAACCTCTTCATCAGCATCTTCTCTCTTGAAGTAGCCTCCACAGTCGAGTTCGCGACGGGTCTTATCCGCCTCCCAGAACTCGTCACCCGGTTTGAGGTGTGTCCAGATGGTGGTGGGGCTAGTATTGTTCTTGAGGATACGCAGTGCCTTGGTAGATAGCCGAGACTTCTCAAGAAGTAGTTCTCGTGGGCCGGTTTGAGCAATGAGGGTCTCAAACTTGGTCAAATCCACATCATCCACAAAGGTAGAAAGGTAGAAGCGTCCAGTAGCCGTGTCAGCAAAGGCGATGCCGAAAGCAGGGAGACCGTCAACCACAGATTCCTTGATAGCGACACAGTAGGAGGCCATGTCATCCTGCAACATGCTACCGTCGACAAGTGTTCCGGCTGTAAGGATGCAAGCAAGCTCACGGGTGATAACCTTGTCAGCCTTCTTACTCTTATCCTGTCGCTCACGCATCTCTTTGCCCAAGTTTGTCTCCATTTGGTCGACCCGAGCAACCTTGTATTGTTTGGCGATAAACTGGTTCACCCAATGGTCAAGCGAGCTTTCGGGCACTCCGACCATGCGCATGTTGACCCGGTCTGTCATCTTGAAGTCGAACTCCTGATGGCCCACGGTGGCATCGTTCTCATACAATTCGTAAAACTTGCCCTTCTTGAAGAAGACAATTGTATCCCAAAGATTTTGCTTGATCTTCCAGTATTGAGTCTCGAATGGAGAGAACTTGTGCCAAGCAGCAGGAGGGATATAGATTGTTCGCTTGTCGTACTCGGGATGGTCGGGCTTTCGCTTGTCTTTATCCATAATATTGGCAAGCCAAGGATACCTTTGATCGGGATCTTTGGTGTATGCCTTCTCCTTATACTTGGGGTCCCTTATGGCCACTCTCTCAGCGGGCTTGACGACCGGTTGCTTATCAGTAGAGGCAGCGTCGTAGCTCCATTGTGAGGCCGTGGCGCCTCCCACATCATCCATCAGCTCATCGTCTTCAAGAATGCTATCCTTGATGTCTATTTCGGGTTCTGGGATGGGCGATGACTTGTTGGATCGTTTTCGGGGAGCAGCGGGCTTTGAGGGTCGCTTTCGCTTCTTGGAACGAGAGGTATCTTCGTCTGAGTCTGATGCGATAAAGTCATCCATAGTATCTGCAATCGTTAGAGTTGAGCAGTGAATCAGACATGGGGAGACATACCACTATCGTTCTCCTCGGGCTCTTCCTCCTCTTGCTCTTCGTAATCGTCCTCATCCCTAACAACCTGTCGTACTCTCGTTCTTCGACGCGAGCTTGAGGGCCCGCCAAATTGGAAGGGCTCGTCTTCCTCTGAGGATTCGGCGTAATTAACAACCTTTTTGACCTTTAGGAGCATCAGTGGCTGATCTGGCTAGTATCTTGCATTGCGAGTTTCTCACCTTTCGAGTCGGACTGCTAGCGAGAGCGTCGTGGCTCATTTTGTTTGAGGGCTTCTGTCGGTTTGTGTCAGCTCGTATCGCTGCGCATGATCAGAGCATTCTTTACCTTCATGGTCGAATCGAGATTCTCCTGGGAGCTCGGGGGCTCAATAGCGTCACTATCAGGCACGGGGGTTGTTTGCTTGATGGCGACAGTTGGCTTGGGCTTGGACTTTGAGAGCGGCGTTGTCTTTGGCAAAGAATTTGCCTTGGTTGTTTCTTTCAAGCACGAGGATTGCTTGGTCGTGGGCGAGGCTTTCGCGAGAGGAGATGATGCGGGAGCGGCGGGTGAAGAGGGCGGTGCTTTTTGGAAGAAGGAAACGATTGAACGCTGCTTGGCTGAAGAAGTAGTGGCAGCAGGTTTGGTCGCTTTAGCGGGCGTTCGGGCCGCAGTTGATCGCTGGCTCGTCATGATGGTGAATGGCCTCAGCAGTGCGCAGCGATTAAATGTGCTAAGCAGGGCCCTCGACAGGCGTGAAGCAGGTAAAAGAGACAGTGGACAGTATTCGATGACGAGTATGTGTCTTCAGGCAAACAATAAGTAACAATTGACACAACAAGAAAAGTCTGGACGAAAAAGAATAAGTACGTGATTGTATGAAGTTGAAGGTGGTGGATGGAGAGCTTCGGATTGGGAGGGCCATGTCTTTCTTAGATTGACTTGGTAGTCGCGTCAAGTAATTTAGCAGGGGTCAGGGTGCACGCGTCCTCACGCGTTAATTGGAAAGTGACAGCCCAGCAACCGAGTCTAGCGAGTCTTTCGCACTGGGCAAGCACGCTCGTTACGCGGGGAGCGTTGAGGGGCCCCACTTGCCGGCAGTTCTTATCGCAACCCAATCTACCAATCAGCGTTCTCATTGTGATCAGACGCAAAACTGGTGACCTGCCTACTACCCTGGATCATCCACACTTATCCCGCCGTGAACAATCATGGTGGCAGAGATCACTGAATTGAGGACTACTCAATGCAGTGAAATGATTCCTGGTATTTCAGGTCTGTTATCTCACTCAGACCCTGTAAGATCTGGTTGTTAACAGTGTTTCATTGTTCGAGAGTCCTTGCCAATCGAAATGGAAGAGTCAAAAAGCTGGACTGATCTGTCCATGGCCATTAACACTAGCAACCTATCAGCTTGGTAAGAGACATGACAACGTTTGATTCTTTTACAGGATTACAAGTTTAACCGTCTCTCGGTTTGTGCTACAGAACAATCTGACAATTGAAGGTACTCTCCAACGTCTGTGATGTCGTAGGTCCGCTATTAAATTTACTTTTCACAAAAACGTGATTCTTGCTCTCTACGAGCTGGTGTAACAGAAGTCAGCACAGTTGGTTATCATGGCACTCGTTTCAAAGTCAAAGACAAAGTCAATTGGCAACAACCATTCATCTCTTATTCATCGTAAACACTAACTACCCTCATCTCAACTCAACGCTCAACCGTTGAACTTTCTAACCTTGAAAGGGCTCGCGGAAGCCTGAGGCGCAACACACTTGTTCGCCAAAGCAGCCTTACCCGCCGCACTAGTAGCACTAACACAATCCACACCAATATCCTTGACACCATCACACAAGAACACAGGGTCTCCACCACAAGGAGTCTTGATGTTAAAGTCCTTGAACTTGATGTTCTCACAAACAGCATCCTTGCTAGTCGAGCAAGTCAACCTGGCAACAGCGTTGCCGTACTTGCCGGAGCTGTAACCGGTGAAGTTGTCGAAGAGAACGTTGGTGATGTTCATGCGAGAGGGGTACTGGGCGCAGGTAGTAGCGTTGATGTTGAAGTAGCACGAGTCGATGAAGGCGGTGTACTCGTTGTTGCCGCCCCAGAAGTTGCGGAAGGTCACGTTGTCGATGAAGCCGTAGCCGATGTCGGGGCCGGCCCAGGTCTTGAGACGGGCGCCGTGTTGGCCGTTGAGCATCCAGACGTTCTCGATGACGACGTCCTTGACGAAGGACATCTCGCCCTTGTACTGGCCGAGAGAGCCAATGGACTGACCGTGGGTGCCTGATTTCATTAGTAAAGAGTATGGGATGCGAGGAGTGGAGTGAGCTTACCGTTGCAGTACATGGTGTCGACGTGGACGTTGGTAGCGTTGCTCTTGGGGGAGAAGCAATCGTCACCAATGTCAACCCAGGCACGCTCAACATTGAGATTCTCGACGTTCAGAGAGTCAAAGAAGTCAGTGTTCTTGGGAAGAGCAGTGGCGTTGGTGGAACGAGCAGTGCAGATGACGTCCTTGAAGGAGATGTCCTTGGCTGAAGAAAATCAATACATGATCATCAAGGCACGGTAAGGTTCACTTACAGGTGACGACAAAGTTGGTCCAGCAGGGAGAGTCCTTGAAGTGAACACCCTGGATGTCAAGGTTGGTGGCGTTCTGAGCATAGAACAGAATAGGTCGGAGATAGGCGTTGGTAGTGTCAAGAATCTCCTTGCCGGCGAACTCTGCATCGTGTTAGTACCAATCTGAAAAGTGTTAAGTAAGAGACATACCGTTCCACCATCGCTGGCCGTTACCGTTAAGAACACCCTTTCCGTAAAGCTTGATGTTCTTGCCACCCCACTTCCAGAACATGATCGAGTTCTACAACCATCAGTCTCAACTCTTCATCAAGAAGTTTCAATAACATACCTGGAAAGGATGCCTATAAGCATTCTTCTGCCAGTACTCCGTATCATTGGTAAACTTAATCTCACCCTCAAGATGAACATGAATATCATTCAAAAAGGTGAGATCAAGGGGCTTTCCAATTACAAAGGTCTGACCCTTAGGGAGATACAGCGTTCCTCCCTTGTTCGCCTTCTTCAAGCCCTTGTAGAACTCTGAAGATACATCATCGTGATCATTCTTACTATGTCTGATAGTATAGACCTTGCGATGACTTCTCTTGACGGGGAGTTCATAGGGATGCTTGGCGCGGAACTCTTCAATGCTGCGAGGAACACCGGCGGGGAGCTCGATGGCCTCGGCGAGAACGCCAGCGAAGAGGGAGAGGGTTGAGAAGAAGCTCGAGACCTTCATTGTGAAAGGTGAAGAAGATGAATTGGCTTGAGGGATCAGAGGAAAGGAAACATAGGGATGTTTAGAGGTTTTATATACAGAGAGTGGATGATCATTTCGGAGGTAGTCCCGAATACATTGACCCCCAGCATCTCAAGCGGGTCTAAACTGCATACCTTAGCTAACTTAGTTTAATGGTCCTCGTCTCATGTCAAAAAAGTTAACAAACCCCAGATTGCAAGTGTTGTTTTCGCTAACAAAGCGTCGTCTACACTGGCCCTCTGAATAAGCTTGTTCCCAGCGGGCGGCTTCTCATTCGTGGACTGCAAATTATCCGCGGCTCAGAGTTCCCGTGGAGCTGTATTTCCCCATTCTTAGCGGTAGATCACCCCGCCCCCATCGATGCTGGGGACGAAGGCAATTCCCCCGCAAACCCCAACGTTAAAATTCGAGGGGGCGACGCCAGCCGGATCGACTGTTTGAGCGGTGACATTTTTTTACTACTACAAGTAATTTAAACGGCCAGGGCATTAGTGAAGGGTTCGTGATTCTGGGGTGTTGGGCGGTCTGGATGCTCGTGCGGCTGGGTCTTCCCTGTCGTGGGTTTCAGAGTTGTAATTAAACTTAAGGATAAAGAACTTTAGATGTAACCCTGGTAGGACCGACTTATCTAAGGACGGACATCATGCGAGACTGCGGAAGACTGGTCTAGAGTTTGACTGAGGATAGAGTTAATTAAATCATGTAAAGCTGAGGCACGGAATCGACTATCGGCAAACACTTGGATGTATTCATATTAGTGAAGTCAGAACTGGAGGACACATTCTTCATACCTCCATGGCGTTACCACAATAGAGACAATGAAGTGGTGCCCAAGTTTGAGAGATTAGAAGAACATGCGAGTATTGAAGGACATACCTCTGGAATCTGTGATCGTTCGGCATAGAGAAACTTTGTCCAAGTTTCCAGCTCTGCTCTGGGCTCACAAGATTTATAAGTCCTTGATTTCACTATCTGGTCAGGGGAATGCAATCAAGAATCGGTAATCTCTATAGTTATTACTCTAGTATATTCTGATCGATAAAAACAACCTTTGTAGCTCCAGATTCGATCATAAATATCCAGAAGCCAAACCCTAGACGTATTACTACACATTTTGCCTGACATCCTTCTCCCATTCTCTCTGTGCTTTCTCATCAGCCGTCGCGTCAGCCTCAGCTGACTGTATTTGCACCATGATGAAAATCAAAGTCAGTCCAGTACCTGTCCAGAATCCAATCTGACATTGATTTGTTGCATCAAGACTTTCGGTACGCTTCTCCTTTTGTGCCGATGTTGCCATCTCAACAACACTCAGCCAAAATGCCATGCCTGGGTAGGGTAGGCTGGTGATCAAGGCACCTGCCACTGCCTGAAGATGATTAGGTAGGGATGTTGTGATGATGAAGTTGTGGGTGTTAAAGGTAATGTCTACCCCAACTATTGCAAGAATCATGGCAGGGAAGACGAATGCCCAGTAGAGGAATGAGTTTAATACTCCGCTGTCTGGGATAGCTGAAAATAGGCTTGATGCGCCGAGTAAACCAAGGCATGAAATGATCAGGAGTCGTCGTCCATTGAGGATATGAAGAGCAAAGCCGCCGACGAGAGCAAGAATGAAACCTCCAGCTGCGAGAGGAATGAGCTAAGGGGTGTTCAGGAAAGTTCCAGTATACAGGATTGATTCGATGCTACGAAACATGTTAGCTGAGATTCTGTTTGGTAGACGGGGTAGGACTTACTGGAAGCTAGCGTAGAAAAGAACCAGGTTGAACGATCCATAGGACACGAAGAGTGCAACGACCAATCGACTCATGTACTTACTCTTAAAGAACTCTGCTGGCACAAGAGGTTGACTGGCTCTCCATCCCTCGATGTAGACAAACAGCACAAGACACATGATACCCAAGATTAAGGCTACGTAGCCCTGGAGTGAGGTGCCTATGTCAGTCAATGCAAACGCCACGAATGCAAGACCTAGCACAACAGTAGCAGTACCCAGAAAATCCATCTGAGAACTAGGCCATGGACCTCCGTGGCTCTTGGAATAGTCAAAAGGCCAGCGATGAAGATACCCACACAAAAGAATGCACCAATGAAGAAATACCATTTCCAGCTGAGGACTTGTGCAGACAACGCGCCAAAGAAGATACCGGAGTAGAAACCGATGCAGGAAGAGGCGCCAGATATGCCGAAAATAAGAGTGTTTCGTGGACCGGGATGGTAAATGCGAATCATGATAACGACACTAGACGGCAAGAAAGCTGAAGATCCTAAACACTGCATTGCTCGACAGGCGATGAGTATAGTAGGATTCTGACTGAAACCAGTAATGACGGACCAGACAATGGAACAAGCATGGCCACCGAGAAAGAGAAGCCTCCCACCGTATATCTCAGAGAGTCTGGCGAAGGGAAGGATTAAAACAGCCGTGGTAAAATTGATGGCAGCAGCAGGCCACGTCCTCGCCTCATTCGATGCATCTGCCAATGAAGGTAAAATGATATCGAAACCAGAAAAAAATACTCGCTAATCATTATCGAACCTACGACTGCAAAGATAAAGCCCAGCTCTGATGAGAGATTTGAGAAACATGCTGGGCGGTTTCGGACGAGCTCTTTCTGATTGAATGATGAAGGTTTGAGGGGAGCATCGTGTTCTTGGTCGAAAACACCAGCTGGCATAGTGACTTTCTCAGCCATACCAGAGTAAAGACGAAGACTAGGCTGGGTTCTGATGGTGGTGATAAAAGATTCGGGAGGTGTTTTCGCCAAGTCATACCGTTTTGGGTATGGGTTCCAAGGGTTGTGGATTTTGGATCCCCTGTTCATGGAAGATGGGGATGGAGATAACACGGACAGAAGTGGATATTTCTGCAGTCTGAAAGGAAAACTCTGTTGGATCTGTTGTGAATCTCAGCTTGATTATCAAATATGAAGAGAATATGACCAAAACTCTGAAATGTGGCTTTTTGGAAGCTTCATTATTTCATTCAAGGATGATAAGTTCTCGAGGAAACGGAGGACTTGCAATGGTTATTCTGATGATATGATTGACTATATGCAAATTCCATCTCGTGAGTCTATACTCCTCAAACTCTCTCCAGGTGCTGGCAGCTTATCGAAAAGCTGTAGATACTAGTGCAACCCTCCAGCCCTTCGATACTCGAGAGTGTCTCTTTCCAACTATCTGCCTTCTGATAATCTCCCCAAGTTTTAGGATGAGAAAGCCCAATAAAGCCCATGAGAACCGATCTCGGTAATCCATCCTCACTTCTTGCTGGAAAGTCGTTCTCCACGCCCCAGGCGTGAGCTACTCTAGCATAATCAGGCAAAGCTTGTCTGAGAATCTCCTGAATCTTGGACGAGAGAGTTTCTTTCTTTCCGTCTGAGATGTCTTGGGGGAAGTATGCCAGTATAATCTCTGTGAGAGGTGACTGAAGAACATCCGAGGACGGAACCATTTTGATATGCTTTGAGAACTCTCCATACGTGCAGATCTTGGGAATATCCTTGACTGCATCTGCGCCATATCTACGCTAATTAGCTACTTTACTCCAAGTAAACGTGTAAAACTTACTCCTCAGCAAAGCGTCGATGTTGCTCGACTGAATCAAAGTCGAAAAAGCCCCAGATCTTGGATGGATCCACTGATTCCAAGCCCCAGTAGACTCGCTGAGGTCCGCCCGGCTTGCTGATGACGGTTTTCCAAGCGTCGGTCAGAATCTTGCCCTCTGGGGTGGTATGGTCCATGATGTTCATGTTGGGCTTAACGCCCATGGCGCCGATTTCGGTTACGGTCATTGTGTCGTCGGTCTGGTTTCTCAGAAGTTTGCCGATGTATGATACTCAGAGTAATTTGGGCTTCCTTTGTAGTTATTCTCAGTATTGCTGCCTAGAAGATTGTCGCTATTTTTATTGATGCCTATTGTATCTCGCTGCCTTGCACTCAATGAAACCACGCCACTGTATAACATAGGTACTGATGGTTCTCCCGCAGATTGCTTACTTGATACGTCGGTTCTGTCCGCCGACAACCACGTCAGATAGGCACTTAAGTGCAGCACATTTTAAGTGCAGCACATTTCCAACATTTGTCGCGTCACCCACGCAATAGATTCACCTGCTGTAAGTGGGGGATAGCCGGCATAAATCTATCCGACAATGGATGCCTGGTTCCCCATTTTGATGGTGGAACTCAGCCAAGCCAGTAAATTTACAGCTTTTGAGAGCACCATTCATGAGTGGCAAAGCAGAGGAGGCACCGACTTGACAAGAAGACCATGTCAGTAATATCTTGTGTATCCGTATCTATACCAACATCTTTGGAGAAGTTAAACTTGCATCCATAAACAACGTCATGTAGTGTTGGACAGTACAGCCGCAATAATACAAAACCTCTTTGGGTTGTAAGCCAGAATTTCAGAGTATGTCCTCCAGCTCCAGAAGGTCTCCATAAAGCTCGGGATCATAAAGCTCAGAATCAGAATCATAGTGAGACACGCAAGGACCCCTCAACGGAGACGACTCGGTAGAGAGCACGCTGAACCTGTTGCTTTCCTTGAGGATCCAGTAACCTTTGTTCTTGGAGGTTGAAGAGGGTATGTGATACGGGACGTTTGGATAGTTGTCGACGTATGGAAGACGAATGACATCCATTTCGCCATCAGTAGATCGCCAGATCTGATTATAAGAACGGCATATTTCTGAATGCGATCCAAAGTTTGTCTTTTTTGCGTCGTAAAACATAGAAGCGAATGGAGTATCCGGCAGCGAAATGGCGTGTTCCGTCAGAGACGGCATCGTTCGCGCAAGGTTGTCCAGATGAAAGCTGATAGTTGGCCAAGCAGCAGAGCCCCAGAATGACCCAAGATGCCTTAATAAGGGCTCGAGAGACAAATAAAGACGACGTAGCTGCGGGAACTGGGTGGAGATTATTCCACACATGTGCTTCAAATCGGCCTCATCAATGACATTCCGAAACCCGCTCTCGTCTCGAGACTTCAACTTCCAGCTGATCTCAAGCGAGGTAATGGATGCGAGGCGCTGCGGTAACAGGAGCTGAGGAAGATGTGTTATCATTGCCTCGTTGGCCATGATGATGGTGTTTTTAGAGTAAAGTATGTCGATAGCTTCGGCATAGCTGTAGTACGGTTAATTGCGATGATTTTGGCTGCAGACAGACTTTCAAGGACTTACTTTTGACGACAAGATTGGAGCCATCCCATTGCTCCGATGCGACACTTTGCAGGGAATGAGCCTGGCCATGAGTCGCAGTGACGAGCTTCACCAACGCGACAGGTATCAGCCCAAGGACCATCGGGACCTCCATGGGTCATTGGACCTGTTTGCAATACATCATGATCTGGTGGGAGTCGATGACAAACAGATCCCCACCAAATCCAGGATCTTGGCTTCGTATCATCGACGACTCGTAGTTTGTCGCCATACATGTTCTTCAGGACGATGCCACAATGGTTCTTATCCAACGGTTGAATGAGATCCGAAGACATGTCGGGATAATCGTAAGAGAAGTCCATATGAAGTCGACGATTGCCGAAAGCCAGTATTAGAATGTATCTTCTGATATCGGGCGGCAGTCTATAGTATGCGCAATGTTGGAATGTCGGCTTTGGCTTCGGTAGCACAGGCTCTTCTGCGACATCTCGAAAGCCAGACGGAGTCAGACATCGAGGTCGAAGAGGAGGATTGGGAAGAAGCGACAGTTTCTCGATGGCGTCTTCTTTTCCAAGATCGCGTGAGATGTCGGCAATGTCAGATTCGCTTGGAGGATATGGAGAGCCCTCAGAAATCCTCATTGTGATTGTTCAGGTTGGCAATGAAATTGAGAAGAATGAGGGGCCTGAAATAATGGAAGTGATTCGAGCGCTATTTTACTTGAAACATGTCCTGTGCTTTGGCGTGGAGCCACTGCTCGACTAAGGACCAACAACGTGTTGGTTGTGCAGAGTCTGTATCCGTACTCGCATTGCGTCAGCCGTGGCCAACAGAATGATAATAAACGTTTCTGGAGACCTGAGGGTCCCTGTACCTGGTGCGCGATTAAATGAAAGCAACAATCAGCTGCAGCGATAATTGCAGCCAAGGCACTTCACTATCTCACTGTTCTGCCTTGTCTCAGCCGCAGGAACTAAGTAGCCAATAGAACGGCGATTTTCAGCCTCTCACGACGTTAGTGATTGTGAATGTTCTGCAGCAGGTGCTGGACGCAGTAAGATATCATTGGTGGCATGTTCTTACTTCTGCGTTTAGCCCAACATGTTGCCTTTGCCTTTCTTATCTCTCCCATCCCATATTGCCCTCCACCAAAACACGCCCTTGAGAGAGCACCATGGCCGAGTTAGCGCTTGCAATCATCCCTCTTGGTCTTAAAACATGTTCCGGTCTTGTGAGCTACCTGGGCGGACTCAAAGATCAAGATAATGCTCTTGCTCGGCTCAAACGTCTAGCAGAGTCTCTGGAAGGCAGCTTCCGCCTACTCGACAGCTTTCTGGAAAGCGGTCAACTGGACCTTTCGACTTCACGGGCTGCGACTCAAGCTTTACGATGCTTGGCCGATTGCGAACACGGCTTAAAGGAACTCAAGGCTTTTGGGCAGAAGATCTCGGCTACCACCGCGTCTGACAGTGACCCCGCGATCAAAGAGAGAGTCAAGGGCAGCTATCGCAGACTCTCGTACCCACTGCGACAAGCCCAGCTCTCACAGTTGGAGAATGCTTTGAATGGTATTTGCACACCACTCAATCTGGCCATCCAAGGCTTGCAACTGTACGTTAGGCCCGAAGTGTCTGACATTTGACTAAATGCTCCTCAGAGAGATGCAGGCTACAACTTCAAATGCGATGGTTCTCAATGCTACAGCCGCGAAGAACACAGCACTTGAGGTCTCGAAACTTTCTGCTGCAGTATCTCACCTCACTCATCCCGTTTCTACCATTCAGTCACAGCTCCCGTCAATTCAATCTTCTATTGAAGACATGGCCTTTAAGACCCAGTTGATGATTCAAACGCATCTCAAGGCACAGATAAATGAGATTCGTGTGTCACTTCAACAAGCAGAGTCTGCAGCGTTGCAACGCCATGTTCAAACTGCCGAGGTCCTGTCACATTTCCGAGTAGATGGCCAGAGTCCTACCCAGGCTGTTTGCAGGCTTGCTTCTCGGCCAAGTGCATTATACGAACTTACCTCCTCTGCCTCTGCCTGTTTTTGTAAGGCAAGGCGGCTTCACACTCGCAAAACACTTCTTATGGGGCCGTTGTCTTTCAAAGATGAATCTGTTTCCCATTTTCCTCACTTTAAAGACTGCGATTTCTACACTACAGCTAGTGACTCATCGCGAGAAAGAACCCTGAGGTTCACCGGACTCACTAGGATGATAGGAAGAGCAATCGAGTTAACAGTACGTACGACGACTGGAGCAGGCGGATTCAGCATCAGTCCCTCTATCAACTACTTTGCTATGGTCGATGAAGTGGCTTCACCCGCCTTCAGAGTCATCAATCTACTGGTTGAAAGTCGCTTGGGAGCCCGCTGGGCGATGGAAAGCTATCCTGGACTCTTATTCGAGTCGATCACCCGGAAACTACAGGTGATCTTCCGCTCCGGGAAGGCTAGGCCCACCGATGTTAACTCGAAGGGCTATTCCTTGCTTCATCACCTGACTTCAACTGTTAGTCCCAAATCTGTGGTGTGAACTCGCGTAGTAACTAACAAGAAAAGATGAACTCTGGTGACTTTCGAATCTTAACGCAACAGCAGCGCGCACATCCGAGTCTAAAGTTCTTGTTCGACTTTCTTATCGCAGCAGGTACTCCAGTGTCAGCTGTAGGGTCAGATGGCCGGTATGTTGGCCTTGTACTATGACGCCTATGGTACTGATATAAACTAGCCTCGCCCTGCATGTGGCTGCCGACGAGTTCGTGCTTCCGTCTTCGATTCTTGCTCAGCTGTGTGTCGATGATGCCGAGATACCAGCTCCCAGGCGGCCAGAACTGAGGTTTGGTAGTTTTGGCCGTATTGACATCGCTAAGTACGATGGTGTGAGTCGCAGAATCGCCGAAGGTACGGTGTGTTCATAAATTTTACCGTGATGTATGCTAACGATAAACGCAAATAGCATTGTATGGGCCATTAACCCTTGCGATTCTACGCAACGATGTGAAGGAGGTTGCAGATCTAATCAATAGGAGTCCAGACTCCATAGGAGAAATCAGCTTTTATGGCGAGTCTCCATGTTTTGTGGCTATAGAGAAACCGGAGATATTACGACTGTTGGTCAAACGAGCAACCCCAGAACATCTTCTCCGGCCATGTCGAATAGCATCGGGCATGATTAGTCCACTAGGCAGGTCGATCCAGATAAGCAAAAACATCTGCAATGCCCGTGGAACTACCGACGGGTCTTTGTGCCCCTGCACTGAGGCAGTCAGGATCCTATTGGAAGCGAAGTGTCCTATCAGACCGTTCTATGATTTTGCGAAGCGCAACATTTTTGGCATGGTTGCATCTTTCAACTTGTTTATTGGTGCCTCAACACATTGCAAGCTTTTGCTTGCAAAAGAATTAGAAATGCTTCAGCATGAGTTCCAAGGGTTAGCCCCAAGAACATCGCCGCTGACAGAAAACTTGGGTTCGGCAGCAACCCAACTCTACGTTCGATCTAATGAACTTAGATGCATCTTCCAGAGACAAGCCACTGTCGAACTTACAGCCTTACCAAATGACCCCCAAGCAGAAATCGGTTGGAGGGAGGCTAAAAAGCCCATCCCCAGACCTATATGGTTAGATGTTACATGCCCTGGAGATGCATCCATATTCTGGCATAGGGGCTTCAGTGATATTGATGACGCCTGGACACACCAATCATTAAGCCAGCAGGCCTTTGATGCGTTTGGTCCAGACGTATCGCAGGCTTTGCACTGCACATCGCCACAGTATGCGATGTGGCTATATAATCACTGCCCAAACTTCTGGACCGTAATTTGTGAAAATAGCAGATCAGAGTGTTCTAGCTTCATTCTAGCCGAGATCATCATCAACAACAGGAAGAACTTGAAGAAATACCTTTACCGCGACCCTTTGGCTATTGAGTACACGGATAGCTGTACTTGTCAGTGCTCACCTGAAGGTTACACGCCTTTTACCCATAATATCAGGTGCCTTTTGGAAAGATATTTGTCAGATACTGACGAGCTACGATCGTTCGTGGACGAACTTGGGGGAATGTTGACAATGTATCAACATACAGCTGTTTTAAGGCAAGCGATTTTCGCCAATCTGGATATGGTACACACATGTTCCACGAGGCCAGATTCCCCAGATGAGGCGCTAGACGATCAAATCTATACCTCGATAGATGATGGTGACAAAGCAGCGTTTATCGATAGAGTGATTGTCGAGTTTAGACGATTCATGCTCAAAGATGCGGACGCCACAGATTTCGAAGGAGAAAAGGACGACATGTATCTCTTTCGTGAGACTAGGGAATATCATCAACGTGCTTTGAAATTCTGGGACCACATTTTGCCATCAATGATGGGGAACTTTGAGCAGACTTTGGCGTCTACGTGGAATCCTGACCTTGAGGCCTTGAAAGACCTCGGAGTTACTCTCTGGTACGAGGAAGAGAAGAAACAAGAGGTCTGTGCTAGGGTGTATGAAGTTAGAAGAGATGATGAGGAGAGCCGCAGGATGGCATTTAAGGAACTTATGGACAAGCTAGAGATGATTGAATGAACGATAGTGGTTTGTTGTATGTGGACTTGGCGAAGGACAACACAATAGAGTAACCAATTGACTGAGAGTGGCAGTTGTGAATCCTCTGCCCAATATGATACTGCACGGTCTTGCCTGCTTTGGTCCAGAGCAATCGGTATGGTGGACAGGGAGACAAGACCCCATGTTAGTCGCCATCTCGAAGATATCCGCGTCGGTTTCGGATGACACAGGGCATGGTGAGATCTGTGCTAATATCTTCTCCATCAGTCGGTGACTTGTACGAGTGTTCAAGTGATGGAGTTGAAAATGATGAAACACGAGAGGCTGTAGCCTAAGGGCGACCCACTGTCTTCTGAAATCTGACGAATCATTTCTGTCGATGGAGACAGTCAGCACATCTTAGCTTCTCCTTGGCTTCACTTCATCTTTGACCTCACTTCATCTCATCAACAACTTACAACTCATGCTACTGTCGGCGATATACGTGCGACAACGAATCACTGGGTTATTGTTTGACCTGCTGAGACGAATCTTACTTTTTGGTTCTGTTCTGTATCGTATAAGCTCTTATTGACATCAGATCATTCACCAAAGCTATTGGCTTACACGGCCGAGACGGCACAGCTCCCTGCAGCTTGTGGCCTGAGGACACCAAACCTCCTCCTACCTGGTATATATATCACACACTGCCCTCCTCCTTCGATCTCTTCCCCTCCTTTCTTTTACATCCATTCCATCATCACGTTATCCTCCAAACCTGGTCCTTCATCACTAATGGCCAGAATCAAGCAAACAAAAAGATTATCAACACAAATACAGAAGACTACTACCCCTAAGCCTCAGCCCACTTACACCATGGCTTCCTCCGGTAGTGTCTTCTCCGAGACTCTCCAAGAGATCACCAACACCAAACTTCAGGAGCTGTCCAAGAGACGCTCTCGCTTTGAAGAAGCCAAGGCAGCGATTCTTTCTTCCGTCGAAGCAGAGAAGGATGCTGTCAAGCGTCTCGTCATCTTGAGCGATGGTGTCAAGAAGTGTTTCTTTATCAAGCTCACCAAGGAGAACAAGGTCATCTTGGGTTTCACCAGCCACAAACGCCTTGAGATTGACCTCAAGAACCTCGACCGCTTCCTCGGTCAGGCCAAGACTGATCCTTCCGTGTCGCAGAAGATGTTGGCTGCCTGGGAGGAGTCACTTACTCGTCAGCTTGATATGCAAGCCCTGCAGTATCAGTATGCTTGGCTGTATGGCGAGCTCGTGACCGAGTGGCTGTCCGGCGATAAGAAAAAGGATCCAGAGGCAGATGTCGAGATGGGCGAGGCGTTCGAGGACGTCGGCGACCAGGCCAAACTTCAGTCCAGGATGGACTGGGAGGACACCGTCTTCCAAGCCGCCGACATTGATACCAAGGCCCTCAACAGTTACCTCGAACATCTTTTCGGCTGTAACAATAAGGACAAGAAGGCTATGGTTGCTAGTCTCAAGGTCCTTCGGCGATGCGTCTCTGACCATGAAGCATCCATCTCAACACCCAATCAGTTCACTGTTGGCTCCCTCAAGTGGATCATTCCCGGTCTTCACTCGTCAGATCTTCTCTCCAACGAGAAACGAGAAGTTCTAAAGGACTTTGAAAGCAATGATATGATATTGAAAGAGATTGCAGACGTCCTCAACATGCGCATCAATGCTCTCGAATCGTGGACGTGGAACTCTGAGACTCCTGTTCCCGTCTCGATGGAGAAGAAAATCAGCGGAGTCTTCAACATCCATATGCATGAGGACTTACTCCAAGCCATATTCCTCCAGTATATTGGTGTTAAATGGAGTGTTTTCTTCAAGACAGCTTTCAAAAGGTTCCGTGATTCTGTAGCCTGGAAATCGGAGAGGCAAGAGATCCCTCCAGACGACAGGCGACGACTTGGCTACTATCTTGGCCCACTTTCGGACTCACCGTGTCTACAGCGTGAACGTGTCAAGGTCAACGAACAGAGATATTTCATGGCACAACTTATGGACCATGTGGGCGAAATCACAGGCACTGCCGACGGCGAAGAAGAAGCTGAGTACGAACGTTTCGCCGCCGACACCAAGAAACGTAAAGTAGTCCAGACTATGCAGGCACCTCGTAGACAGCTTGCTAGCAAAGCAGCACGAAAGGTGGGCGTGGGACAGGGTGGTGCGATGAGACATCGCAGGGTCATGAATACGAACAACTTTGCTGCTGAGGTTGACTACTCTGATGAGGAGGAGGAAGACGACGATGATGACGACGAAGACGACAAGTCCCGCAGCCCAATGGCACTCAAGCAGACCTTACTTCATCTGCTGTCTACAGAGATCACCATCAACACTCATCTTTACGGCGAGATGACAGCATTCCACTCCGTTTTTGATGACTGGAACCCCAAGCTTCCTCATGACACTGTCTTTACGATCCTCGAGTTCCTTGGTGTCTCGGATACGTGGCTTGGGTTCTTTAAGAAGTTCCTTGAGGCACCTCTCAAGTTTGTCGACGATGACGACTCGTCTGCACGCAAGAGACGTCGTGGCACTCCAGCAGCTCATGTTTTGAGCGATGTCTTTGGGGAGACGACCCTCTTTTGCCTTGACTTTGCTGTCAACCAGGCTACCTCTAACAACTTGTGGAGAATGCATGATAACTTTTGGTTCTGGTCGCCTGATCACAAGGTCGCTGTCAAGGCCTGGGACACTGTTGATGAGTTTACCATCGTCACCGGTGTTAGTGTCAATCCTACAAAGACAGGCACAGTCCGCATCTCCAAGGATAGCAATGTGACCCTTCCCATCGATGATTCACTGCCAGAGGGGGAGATTCGTTGGGGATTCCTCCGCTTGTCACCCAAGACAGGCCGGTTCGAGATTGATCAGAAAATGGTCGACTCTCATATCCAAGAACTTCAAAAGCAGCTACTTGACAAGCGCAAGAGCATTCTTGGCTTCATCCAAGCCTGGAACACGTATGCTGCGACCTTCTTTACCTCCAACTTTGGTAAAGCAGCCAATTGCTTTGGCCGTGAACACGTCAACAACATGCTTTCAACCCACAAGAAGATTGAGGAGCAGGTCTTTACGAGACTTTCAGATGGGCAAGTTACGAACGTGGTTGAGTTCTTGAAGCAGGAAATCAGTCAGAGATTCGGTATCAAGAATATTCCCGATGGCTACCTCTACTTCCCTATGGAACTTGGCGGACTTGACCTGCAATCCCCGTTCATTTCTCTCATGCAGATTCATGATGAAGTCTTCAAGAACCCATCTCAGCCTATGCTCGACTTCCAAGAGGATGAGCGTCACGCATACGAAGGCTACAAGCAAAAATTCCTGAGCGGCAAAACTCGCCACGAACGATACGCCCTCGACGAACCGGACTGGGAACCAGCAACTGAACACGAGAAAGACACTTTCATGCCCTTTGAAGAATTCATCCGTTACCGCGAAGCTTTCTTCTTCGATCACTTCACGGCTACCAATAGACTGCACCGCATCTTCCGCACGCTCATGAAGAGACCGACCGAGAGCAAGGTTGAGACCGATGATGGGAAGATCTCGGCTGCAATGGAGCAGTTGCGCGGGGAGTCTAATTTGCAGGGTATTACGGGATGGTGGAATAACATGGATGCGTATTGGACTTGGGTTGCTACGTTTTATGGACATGAGATTGTTGAGAGGTTTGGGAGGCTGAATATTGTGAATACGGAGTTGTTGCCTATTGCGATGGTTACTTTATTTAGGGATAAGCGTGTTGAGTGGCAGGGTTAGTTTGGATAATGGTCTGGAGGAAGAATTGGATACTGTTTATTTAGGTCATAATGAATTGCAGGGATCAAGTTGATGTTCGCGGGAATATTTACCAGAATGGAATTTCAATTTTGCATATGAAAAGATCGATCTGCTTATTGTGATTGACGAACATATCTGTGCAGTTGGAATTAAAGCCTTAGCCCGACAGGATCTGAATAATCGTGCAGAGTGCTTGAAATGGATGGTCTTTCAACTGATGGAAGAACCATCAGTAGAATAAACTTTTGTGCTGTAGTTGTCACTATTGTTTCGCTCATCTATACAAACTACAGGCTCTTCTTCAGTAAAGACTCTTGACTAGTAGCAGACATTGTATGACTCTGTTCCTTGCCAATCCATATCATTAAAGTGCCCACTGTTCAACAATCTCAGCCAGAGTTGTCTCGCTACCAACATTACCTGGGAAGACAACGAAAGGCACAGACCGATGCCGACTCGTCTCCTCATCACATCTCCAGAGAGGCACCCCTGGAGCAGCCTGGCCCACGATTAGAGCTCTCCTCATCTTGAGACCCTTGGTGGCTGCATCCGAGGACGTGATTCCTCCCTTGGCGATGATATATCGTGGCCGCACCTGGATGTTGACCAGGAGGCGAACAAGTGCAGCAGCCACCTTGGTGCCGATCTTGAGCGAGGAGATGGCCTCGTCGGTCTTGATCAAGGTTCGCGAAGTCATGACCAAGACATCTCTGCCAGCGCTGATGAGTCTGGTAGTCTCGGAGATAGCATTGTCTACCATATTCTGCTCCTGTTCCGCAGACTCGATGAGCTGAGCTACATCTAGCTCAATCACTTCGAGATCAGCACCCCTGCGCTCACGCAACGTCTTGAGCTGCGCTGTCGTTTTGGGTACGTATGACCCAGCTAGAATGAGACCACCAGTCCTTGGAGGGTTGACATCAGCCTTCAGCGAGATTTCAGCCCAAGTCTTTGGTGGTATTTCTTTGATCCCGAGCCTCGACGATACAAAGGCAGCTGCAGTGCGGTAAATGAAGCGGTATCCCTTTTCCTCAGCAGCCAAGAGGCCAGCAACGAAGACGTTCATATCCGAATCTGCAACAGCGTTAACAATGATGACACGGTCGGCGCCGCGCTCTCCGCTCAGGAGCTTTTCTGCGACCCTGGCTGGACCGCCGCAGCGCAGATCCTCCAAGGTAATGGACGTGAACGACGATGCCGTGAATCTCGATCCGCATTTCTCGAGGATATACTTCCGAAGGTTGGAGTTCTTGTACCCGAACGTAGCGTCTTTTGCGAATGAAGTCTGCGCCGCAGGGACCAGCGTCTCCTCTTCTTGTACATAATGAACATCGTCAATGGTGAACCTGCCCCCCTGACGAAAGAAAGGTGCAAAGACCCAACCGTCGGATTTACCGAGCACCTCCTCTACTGCCTCGGGCTCCTCGGGCAAATGACCGCGCAGTGTTGAGTCGCCGCGCAAGACTATCTCAAAGGCCTTGCCACTTTCTTCAGCGGCCCTTTTCACGTTTGTCGTGATCTCGACAATGAGCTGTTTTGCTTCCGTAGGCGGGAGAGCTCTGCTGTTGGTTAGGATGAAGAAGCCCTGGCAGTTTGTTGCGAATTGCTCCTTGAGAGTGGCAACATCCCAGACAGCGAGAACGTCGATGTTGTTGCAGGTCTGGGTTCCGGTGGGATCATCGTCGAGAGCAACGAGGACGGGCATGGCGCCACTGTCAACGCGAGCTTTTGTTGACTCAATCAGATCGGTGGTGTACTCAGCAGGTAGGGTAGTAAATGTAGCCTTTGCCAGCAATGGCTTGACAGAGTCTTCGTAGGCAGCAGGAGGTGATACCTTGACAGATGCACTCTTACTCACGTCTGACCCAGCAGCCTCCCAAAGTCGCACCACGCCCGCATCCGACTCTCTAGCCCACCCACGAGCAGCTCCATCGATATAAATGGTATGAGCCACCGCAGACATGGGCGTATAACTAGCCAGCCTCTTAGCTTCATTCAGAACGATACCAAGATCCTTGACAAAGATTGCCAAAGCCGAGTGGGGAGTCCAATCGCCATCGAGCATCTGCGTAGCCCGGTTCTGGAACATCCAGCTCCAGGCGGGAGACTCGTTGAAGATATCGTATACTTGCCGTGTGTCGAGACCGAGACGGGATGCGAATGCTAGTGCCTCTGCTGCTGTTGCGATGTGGACTCCTGCTAGAAGTTGGTTGATGAGTTTGGCTGAAGATGCGGCGCCGACTCCGCCTTTGACGTTGTAGATGTTGGAGTCTTTGCCTGCCATGGCGAGGATGATGCCGCGGACGGATGCGAGTGCTGAGCCTGTTCCTGAGCAGATCATCTATACTCCGTTAGTATGTATCGCTTAGTATTGAGGCATGGTGCGTAGTGTACCGTGAGATCACCCTTGGCTGCACGAGCAACACCTCCACTGACAGGTGCATCCACAAGGCTAAGACCCCTACCCAACGACTCCAACTTATCACCAATACGGCGGGCCTCAGACGGCGGAACAGTTGAGCTGAGTATAACCGTCGCCCCATCAGCCAGCTCCTGAGCAGCCTCGCCAGCGCCAAACAGAACATCCCACGCCTGCACAGCATTTTGAACCATGAGGATCAGAGCGGCTGTGCCCTTGGCAGCATCAGCTGGCGAAGAAGCTGCAACAGACATCCCGTTCGAGCCACAGGCTGCGAACTTTTCAACTGAGGGTGCCCAAACGTCGTAGCCTTGCACAAAGAAGCCTGCGCGTACGAGAGACTGCGCCATCCCTTGGCCCATTGCTCCTAAGCCAACCATGCCAATCGTTGCCGCTGAGGGTGGTGTCTTCGGTGGAGTGACGTCCATGGCAGGCTTTCTCTCATAGCTACCCATTGCGTCAATTGACGTAGACTTCTGGTCCTGTGATTTGAACAATTTGACTAGGCTGGAGACATGTTCGAGGCCATATCCTCGGGCGGAGGCGAGTAGACAGACTTGCTCACTGGCAGAGCACAGTGGTAAAGGGAAGTTGAGACTCTTAGATGAAGACGTGACAATGTTCTAGATCTGTGTAAGCAAGCTGCACGCCCCGTTTGAACTAGAAGAAACCTCTAATCATAGGAACAGCTTACAATTTTATGTAACAGCGACTCAATCGACGGCTTCAAATGTGAGTCCCCCTGCAGCATATGAGGTACAAGCTCCTCATACGCAGAAGAATTACCTGCAGCGTTGGTGATGATGCTGTATATCTCATTCGCGTCAATCCCTGCTTTCGACGCAAGACCAGTAGCCTCAGCAGCCGCGACAGCATGCGTCGCCTCTAATAAATAGCTTGCTAATCGCAATTTATTCGCTGCTCCAAGCCCACCAGAAATGATATGAACGTTGCCATGGGTTTTCGACAGGAAAGACACGCTTTCGATGGCGGCTTTTGAACCTGAGATCCAGATGGCGCTCTTGGTCCTTTTGCTTGGCGCGATGACAGAACAGTCAAGGATCTGAATGTCAGGGCGACCAGCTTCTGTTAAAAGAGAGGCTAGGTCTTGGTAGAAATCTGGCAGGGTGAGGCATTCGAGTATGAGGGATGCATCCTTGGGCAATGCTGGAAACTGGTCAGCGAGTCGTGGTCTGTAAGTAATTTATCTTTGCTTACAGTGTATAAGACCAGAAGACGATCCTAGAAGCATCCCAATCAAAGCTTCTGCGTCCTTCTCCTCGATCCAGACAATTTGGCTGTTCTGGGCAACATGATGGAGTGAATCTGATCGCTCTATTTGCTCGGCTCCATTGAGCTCAATAGTTTCGGAGGAGTTGTCGTAAACTCGGATTGTGCTAGAGTAATGTGATTGCAAAGCCTCTACAATTTTGGCTTTTTCTAGGCTAAACCCCATAAACCCAATGGAAGAATGAGATGACATGGTTGCTGGCTGTGGCGTGAATAGACGATACCTCGACTCAAACCAACATGAGCAACGGCATCGCTCTTATAAATCATCGAGTCACCTCGGCGTCCATTCTCAGCAATTACCCTCCCTCCCAGCACAATCAAGTCCTGCATTTGCCGTACGCAAGTACCTTTACAGGTAACTTACAACGGCGTATCCACTGGGCAGGCAATTCTGTCCCAACACGGTTAGAGACACTCTTCCGAGCGGCGAAAGCGGCACGAAGTCCGCACCCCCTCTTACAACTTATTGGTCTATTTCTCTGATCCAGCGCGGTCATCTAGCCGTCCTCCATTCACCTGGCCCCGCGGTATACATACTGCCCCAGCACCGCGGTCTTCATACCGAGGCATCTTCTTCTCCCGGATTGTCAGCCGCCCCAGGTACTTGCAAGCTCCCTGTGGAGAGCACAGCTACTATGAAGAGATCCCACAATGCCCTGGAAGCGGATGAGTCCGAGCCGGGAGACGCTTCCGGCTCTGCCATTCGTGGATCCAAAGTATCGAGAAAGATACGAGCCTGTAAGTGGCTTCCACAGTCATAGGAATAGTGATCTCAACTGAGTCCCAATAGGTCAGCAATGTCATACACGCAAGATTCGCTGCGTTACAGAGGATGGAGCCCCCAAGTGCATACGCTGCACCAAGAATGGCTTCGAATGCGTTGTGAACAAGAATCTACAAGATCTCTTAGAAGGGGAATATGACTGGAAGAAGGCCATGGAGCAACAGATGGAGTCCATGCGCGCGTCAATGGCAGACATGAAGGCGAAGCTCGATAACTTGCAATCAACTCAGCAACAAATGGCGCTCGCGACAACCTCACCAGAGACAATCTCCCGTCTCTCAGCTCCAACGCCTCATTTGACTGCCATGACGAGAGAGAACTCACCTGATACCCATAGTGCCTCTAGAGACGAAGGCGCCATTGTCGATGCTCCTATGGTGAGTCTCTTTCGGGCGACGAAGCTACGCAATATCAGAAGTGATCCCAGTCGCGATGGGAGAGCAGCCCTGGACCGCCATCGCCAACCAGACTTCATCTCTCAAGGACAAATCACTCTTGCTGAGGCAGAAAATCTCTTTTCCGCTTTCAAAGGCACTCTCAACGCTTATCTCTGGGGCGGTGTCGCTCTCGTCCACGATACCCTCTCATCAGCAAGGGAATCATCCTCACTCCTCGTCGCAGCCATCTTAGCCGTAGCCGCCCTGCACACCCAAGACGATGGTCAGAGCTTCGACCGCTGCTACGTTGTGTTCGCTGAGCTTGCCAGCCAGGCCATGTTCCAGCGATACCATACTCTCGACGATATCCGGGGTCTCTGCATAGGTGCTTTCTGGCTCTCAGACCTAAGTTGGAAACTCTCCGGGCTTGCTGTGCGCATCGCTACAGAACTTAACATTCATCAGCATTGCGCCAGGGCCCTACGTGGGGAGATTTCACATTGCGAGAAGGCTAGGCTGTGGTATCTCCTATATGTTTGTGATCACCACTTTAGCATTGCGTACGGGAGACCACCTGTTATAGCTGAGGATGTGACTTTGATCAACCATGAGGGATTCCTTGGTCTCCCGGGGGCAAAGGGCTCTGATGTGCGACTTCATAGTCAGGTCAGCATATTCATCATCCTTAGCCGGACTTATAGGACGTTTGGTTTGGATAGATCACGGGTTGTTGCGAATGATGAGTTTGATGCGATACGTCGCTACAATGGCGAGTTGAGGCAGTGGAAGCAGACTTGGGAGGCACGACTTGGCGAGCTAGGTATGTTATCTCGTGCGGCTGGGGAATCAGTTTCTTGAAGGTGTATCAGTAGCTAACGGGATGTAACAGGATGCGATCCGCAGATTGGCGATTACCCAAAGAAAGGAGTTGTGTTGCACTACCACTTCGCACGACTTCTTCTATTCTCCGTCTGTCTGCAGGGTCTCCAACCTACAGATGACTTCCTTATCTCGCTTGAGAGACAAGACTTTATCAACACAGCCGTAGAAAGCGCATGTGCAGCACTGCGTTTAATCTTAGAAGACTCTGACATGCGTCGCGCCGTGGTGGGAGTCCCTTTATATCTCCTCACCACGATAGCGTACTCATCCATCTTTCTGATCAAAGTCTGTTCGTCATGGCGGGCTGTTGTCGTACACCTCTCGGTAGAAGACGTAGTCAACCTGGTCGGCCCTATCATATCTATGCTCAATGCGACACAGGCCAATGCGAGGCATGTTGCGCATTATATTGGGCAAGGTCTTAGTACCATGCTTGACAAGCTCAAGTCAGGAGAGTCGGCGAACGAGGTACTCATACCGCAGAGCTTCAACAGCAGGACGCTGGAAGTAGCTCAAGACTCAAGGCCAGCACAACAGCAGGATTGGGATCTGAGCTACGGTTGGATGATGGGTGATCAGCTTGGGATGGGACTAGAATACTATCCTGGAGACCTGCTCGGGATCATTGGATCACAGATGGCAGAGTAATCGTACAAGCCATTGCCTGTTTAAGTTTCAGAGTCATGGATTACATACATAATAATCAACGAGGCCAATTACGGCCAACCTTGTTCCGTCTATCCACCTCAGGTGATGGTCGGTTATTAGTTACCCGCTAAAGCAATCTCTGCCAAGAATCGCCCCATCTACGCAGACTAGCTAGCTCCTCGCGATGCCGAACTGCATCTTCCACTCGGTGCGAAGACCGCCCTACCCCATGCATAAGAGCGGCCTATGTACCGCACCTTCAACCAACAGTCTAGAATCTTGCTTCCTCCTCCCCTCTTATGCGTGTGTCCCTTGTCTTCGTGCCCCGGACCTTACCCCATGGGGCGATCCCCATTGAGTTTAGAGGCTTACCTATGGTCTTCGGGTTTAGAGCGTAGCATCATCTGTGGGAAACACCGTGGAGGCGGGTTTTCGTATATAAGATATTGTTTGCCCTCTCGCTTGCTTCACATCTTTGTCCTTGTACTCCAAACCTCTTCTCCAGACTCTTGGACTCCTCCAACACGCACCACCTTGCATTTGATTTACAAGTGCCTCACTAAGCAGCCCGCCCTTCTCAAAGTCTTTCAAAGACCCAGAGTCTGGCACGATGAGCGACGACAAGGAAATGTCCAAAGCTGGGGAGCATCATGAGCAAGTCGGCATCTCGCAAGAGCTGTCCGACGCTCTGAGCAACTACACCACCGGCAGCCCCGAGGAGAAGAAGCTCGTCAGAAAAATCGATCTCTTCCTGATGCCCATCCTATGGATTATGTACATCCTGAACTACGTCGATCGCACCAATATTGTAAGCATCATCAACTACAAACTTCAACACACATACTAACCTATATGCTTCATAGGGTAACGCAAAAATTGCCGGTATGGGCGATGATCTAAAGCTCACAGATGAAATGTACGCTTGGGTCCTCTCCATCTTCTTCTTCGGCTACCTCATCTGCGAAGTCCCCTCCAACATGATCCTCTCACGAAGCCGGCCCTCGCTCTTCCTCCCCGGCATCATGATCGTCTGGGGCTCCCTGTGCGCAGTCATGTCTGTCAGCAAGAACTACGGCACCATCCTCGCCTTTCGCTTTATCCTCGGCTGTATCGAGTCTGGTTTCTTCCCGGGTGTCTTGTACCTTCTTAGTTCGTGGTATACGCGTGCTGAGCTGGGTAAGCGGTTTGCTATTTTCTACGCTGCTGCGGTTCTCTCGGGTGCTTTTGGGGGTCTGCTTGCTGGTGGTATCACATCCGGTATGCATGATGCTCATGGTATCACGGGATGGCGCTGGCTCTTTATCATTGAAGGAGTGGCCACTGTTGGTGTTGGTATTATTGCTTGTTTTGTGCTGCTCGACTATCCTCACAACTCAAAGCGACTCAGCCCGCAGGAACGTCAACTAGCTCAGATTCGCATCGTGGCCGATGGTCTCGCTTCAACGAGCAGTCTGAGCGGTCGACTCACCCACTGGCAAGCCTTCGTTGCCGCTATTTCTGATCCACGAACCTACATCTTCATCGTCCTCTTCATGCTCGATGTCGGCGCAGGAACAATTTCGTACTTCATCCCGACAATCACAAAGACGCTTGGCTACGACTCCGTTCAAGCTCAGTACATGACGGTGCCCATCTACGCTGTTGCTACCGTCGTCCTTATCTTCGTCGCCTGGTCCTCAGATCGCCACATTGAACGCCGCTGGCACATCGCATCGGCGCTCGTCCTTGGTTGCGTTGGCAGCGTCGTCTGCGCCGCTGTCCAGAACCCTATTGTGCGATACGTGATGATCTGCTTGGTAGCCTCTGGGATCTGGTCAGCACTCCCGTTGATTCTCTCATGGGCCAGCGCAACTGTTAGCTTGCCTCCGGAGAAGCGCGCCATCGTTCTTGCGCTCGTCAATGCTTTTGGAAATTTCTCCAGCGTCTATGGAAGTCGGATCTGGCCTACGAGGGACTCACCAGCGTATCACATTGGCTTTGGCGTCACCGCTGCTTTTCTCGGAGCGGGTGCAATTCTTGCGTCTGTTTTGCCTCTGCTGTGCAAGATTACTGCTCACAAAGGCACAGCTGCCGAAAGAGCTGTTCTCGCTGGTCTTCAGGGTGAGGAGCGAAATGGAACTGGTAGTGAGGCGGCATCGGCCAAGTGATATGAATTTTAGCAGTAGGCTGGAAGATAGTACTATCTAGCAGGAGTGCAAGACTTTAGTTAGTGAGGAATTGATATGCAATTGACAATTGCGCGATATACCCCTTATAAAAGCCCCTATTAACAATATGGTGCTTTTGTACTCCTTTCTTGTCAAATTGTGAATACAACTATATAGAAGAAGCTGTTGCCTCCTTATACTAAGTTTAGGAATCAGCTTCTGAAGGTGCAGGTCCAATTGGAAATCGGATGACAGCAATGGATTGGATCAGACGCTATTCAATGTGATCTATTATTAGACCGAGTCTGGATGAATCCATTGTTTGTGTAAGCTGCTGGGTTAGATCATAAAGCGATGGCCTACTGAGTTTATGAATAGGCGAATTTAGGAAGTACTTGAATACAGGACCGAGGCTGATTTATATCTCACGCGTCATATTTATCATTGCAATATATCACTAAACTTGCTTGATGTGACCCGGCCTCATGACTCACTTAATTCAGGAATCGAGTCGCTCACTGGGAAGACAAAATGGGGCAAAGGAGCGGGTGGTTGATAAGCGCATTCAGAAGTAGAGTCCAGCTATTGGTGAGAGCTCAGAAGAGAGGCAAGGTTCCGATCCAAGTCTGTATATAGATTCAAGGTTGCATGGTACTGCAATTAATTCATGTCATTGTTTGGGGACCTTGATGGGGTGTTGATGCAATAGGATTGTAATCCGTATCCTTGTTCGGACAACGTCAAATGATTGAGAGTGGCAGGATGACGGCGGCCGAGACACCGGACCTTTCGGAGACCTTTGCCGACATCGCTCTACATTCGGAAGACAAAACAGTTCATGCAAAGTGCCGTTCATCATAAAAGAGATCATATCATCTCTGTCGTCAACGTTGCATGATTTGATGCAGATGCATAAAGTAGACATGCAGGAACTCAAAACGGTGTCACAGTTAAAAGGGGCATGTCGTATTCGTGTCCCATCATATTAAAGCTACTAACTAACTTGCATCATAAGGTACATGTCTCGTACTGACGCCCCAAACGCCCAATTCCCTTTCAATCAAGCATGTGTGTCGCGTTGCTTTGCGTTGCATTTTTGCCCAGCTCATTCCAAAACATACAATCTTGATCATTCATTCCATACTGGGTGGCTCGGGCCTAAAGTCCACTCGTCAAATCGTGAGTGTAAAGTTTGTAGAGTGGTGACGTCCGATGCGGAATTGCTCCGTGGACTCGATTGACTTTTTTTTGGTGGCGCATTTAAGCTCCATCCTCGTCATCGCCAACGCGAATGGTGCCCTCAGCACCAGCGCCGTTGGTCCAGTAACCTCCAATCTCGGGAGTAGTGTCGCGGTTCTGTCGCGTAGCAGTGATGATCCAGAGGCCGAGAACAGCCTTGGTGAGGACGTCGAGGACGGCGTAGATGACGACCTCGGTGCCGACCTTGACCTTCCAGGCGCCACCGGCAGCACCCCAGACACTGTAGACATTAGCTTTGTTCAATTGAAGAATCGTGAGGGAGCTTACACAAGGTACACGAGCCAGAGGATGAGAGAAGCGACGGAGATAGAGCCAAAGAGGCGAGCGATCTTGGTGCCGCGGGCACGAGAGGTTCGGGAGCCGGGAACAGCGACGTGCCAGATGGTGAAGACAAAGGCGATGACGCTGATAGCATACCACCCCCACTTCTGTGCAGTGTTGGCATGTCCAACGGCGGAGAAAGCACCCGCGAGGACAAAGATCACATTAGCAATGACGGCAAAGATGGTATGCGCACCATCAACACCCGCGAGGAGACAGAGCTCCACGACAAGAAGCGGCGTGGAGAGCGTCCAGTCAACATATCGCGCCCAGAAGACCTGACGGCAGACATCATGGTGAGTGTCAGGAATATGCTTGTGATGGTCCCTCACGCTGGTGCAGTTGAAGTACGATGTCTGACCAGATGCCATGGCGAAGTAGGCGAGGGCAGAGATGATGGTGGTGAGAGTTGTGAGGAAGTAAAAGATGCGACGCTGGACTGCGACGTTCCATGATAGCAGGGCGAAGATGGCAGACACGACCGTCATTGCGACGAAGAGAACCCATAGAGCGCGAACGCCATTGTGGCCGATGGTTTGGTAGTGAGTCGGTTCAGCTAAAACATCATCATCAGTAAAGCTCTCCACCACGGGTAAGAAGGAACATACGAACGACGGTGGGAATGGGAGCAACCCCTCCATGAGTCTTGTAAGCCTCCATGTCGACAAAATCTTTAAAGCTACTCAATTGAAGATCTTCAAGTCCGAAGCGATGAAGAAGCTAATAAGAAGCAGAAAGAAGCTCGAGGCTGGGGCGGGGAGCTTATAAGAAGAGAGGCGGGAGCTTACGCCGCATCTGCCTGAGGCGTTTTCGAGCCGTGAGTGCGTGAATGATTGGATTGGACGGTTTCGTAAATGAAAACAAAACGTCATCAATGACATGTTAGACTGCGCGGGTTTGCACAGTGAAAGCAGGTATTCAGGATGCGGGGGAATGAACGCTTCAGGTTACGCGAGGTCATTGTGTGTGAGAGGCGTCACGAATACGTAATTTGTGTAGCGAATCATGAGAGGGGTATGTCTCTGTCATATGATGGGGGACATTAACGATGCAACTTGTGCATATTTATGTTACAATTCAGTAGCAATTCTGCTGTGTTTTTATTTAATTTGCTACCGTAGTTGTTTGGAGCTGGAATGATCTTGAAGCTTTGCGTGGAGCTCTCCCAGACACAGCGCGTACCAGACGTCACAAGCAGGTTAGCAACAAGATCGACAAAAGGTCTAGACTCGTGTTTTGTCTTTCCATGTCGAGCTAGAAACTTTGTGGTACCACAAATACCCGGCGCCGGAGGATTTGCTCACACGGAAGAATAATTGTTCCCTGCTGCCTTGGCTTGAGCTGCAGATCTTGAGGAGATGAATCTCGATCGTTTGGAAGATCGACCCTCGGGAGGGAAGAGGGAGACGCAGGTGACACGAAAGAAAGCTCGCATCAGCCCGTGTCTCATATTTTCAGGTGTCCACAGTTACAAGGTCGGGCATTGTTTTGGGACGAGACGGGAAAGTGCATGAGGGAGAGAGGTCACAGTGAGGAATTATCGTAAGCCATGATGCATGCAACTCGCCGTCCTGCATTCATACTCTTCTCTTGTCTCCCAGCCAGTCAGTCCAGTACGAGGCATCCAACGTTGCCCCTGTACGTGCCGTCGTAAGCCATCATATCATGTCTCCCCCGCAAATTCCCCAGACTCAGAAAGTAATCACCTGCCGAACATCGGCTTTTCCAAAACCTGGAGAGTCCAATAGCCACTTCCGCTTCCCGCTTCTTTGTTGACATGTGAACGGGACCCCAACCCCGATTCATGACGCATCCTGGTTTAGTGACAGCCAATTTGTACCACGTGCACCTCCAGCACCTCCACCATGATTGGACTGTTCCCTACTCCGTACAACCAACAATTTCCAAGCGGTGTGCAGTGGAAGGACAAGAGTCAGATGTTCATGTATTGCTGAGATAGCCTTTGTCAGAAGAATCAAGACACCGTCGGTAGCCTGCTAAACTCGTTGGGTAAAAAAGTAATTCTAGCTGGGGAGAATCGGCTGTCAATAACCCCGGAGAAGAACGGAATACAGGGCATTTTAGTGGTCCATGCTCCTCCACGTCAAAAATTGGTGGGGAATGGGGCCTCAGCTCGGCAAGTGGATTCAATTTGGGAATGGCAGCGAAAAGGAAAGCAAAGGATCATTTCGTCGTCTTTCCCTTCCAAACTAAACCAGTAAATTCCTCATTTCAACTCTAAATCCAACGATACAATAAACTCGTCATTCAGAATCACCACCTCAAGATCATCTTCCTCGTTTCTTTATCTTTCCACCTCCAATTCTTCATGTCTCAGCGCCCCCTCCATTAACCCCCACCATTTCCGTTGACCGTTCCGACCTACAGATGCTTCTCGACTTGTGACCACGATTCCTTGTCCGACTGTCTGCTCGAATACAATATCCTTAACCCCCGACGCTTTGCGACACTACATCTCGAATCTTACACGTACACAATACCATTTGCCATGCTATAACCTCGTTCCTCCGACCTCGCACACGACCGAACCTGCGCTTCCGCGGCGCGGGCTTTCACCATGGCCGACCTTATTCTTCCTGCCCGCGCGGTCCCTAGTCTATACAACAAATCTACAAAATCTCCAGTTAAATCAAACACGAAGGCGAAGCGACCGCCGGTATCGTCGGTTCCTGTTGTCGGAACGCTGCAAGCAGCGATCAAATCCGCAAACGATACATGGCAGTGGTGCAAAGATGGCTTAACAGAAGATCAGCGCTTGAAGGTCAAGCAGTTGGAGGAGAGGAAGCGCATGCTATGCATGTCCATGCAGAATGTGCGTCATCCCGTCTGTACTGAAACCCTCAACTGACCAGCCAGGCCGAGTCCCATGCACAATGGGAGAGTGCTGCGAAAGAACTCGACAGCCTTGAAGGCAACGATGAATGGAAGCGAGACTCCTCTTCAGGCGACTATAACCCCGAATTGATCGAACAAAGACTGCATGACCTCGACGAAGCGCGGACGAAATGCGATGTACATACAATGATGCACTTGATCCGTACCGCTTTGTCGCGCGACCTTGGCGGGATGGATAATGTTGACCTTTACCGACATTCTTACTCCGGAACGAAACACCTTATCGAGCGATATGTCGAATCTACAATAAAAACTATTGATGCTGTTGTCACGCAAAGCCGGCTTGACCATAGTATCGAGAACAGAGACCTACTTGAAGGAATATTATTTGCTCGACAGAGTTATGGCCGAAGCGCTTTACTATTGTCCGGTGGAGGCACCTTTGGCATGTCGCATATTGGTGTTCTCAAAGCTCTTTTCGAAGCGCAACTATTGCCACGAATTATATCTGGCGCAAGCGCTGGCAGTATCGTGTGCGCTGCCATGTGTACCAGGACCGACGAGGAGATTCCGAAGCTTATTGAAGAATTTCCGTATGGCGATCTTGCGGTTTTCGAGGATCCCAGCGGTCAAGATGGTGTCTGGAGTAATTTGCGACGGCTGTTGACGGAAGGAAGTTGGTCTGACATCAAGCATCTTACCCGGGTAATGAGAGGATTGATGGGCGACATGACGTTTCAAGAGGCCTACAACCGGACGCGGCGGATTCTCAACATCTGTGTCTCCACGGCTTCGATGTACGAGTTACCACGACTGCTCAACTACGTCACTGCACCGAACGTCATGATCTGGTCGGCGGTTGCTGCATCATGTTCTGTCCCTCTCGTCTTTAACGCCGCGCCGCTACTTGTGAAAGACCCGATTACTGGCGAGCATCAGCCTTGGAACCCTACGCCCCAAAGATGGATCGATGGGTCTGTGGATAACGATTTGCCCATGACACGCCTTGCGGAAATGTTCAACGTCAACCATTTTATTGTTTCTCAAGTCAATCCGCACGTTGTACCCTTCCTCGCAAAAGATGACCATCTGTCACCATTTCGAAAGCCAGAACGAGGTCAGCAAACAAACGGCGAAGACTACGATTGGATCCACACCATGACATCTCTTGCGCGTGACGAGGCCTTGCATCGACTTCATTTTCTGGCCGAACTCGGTATCATGCCCAACCTTGCGACCAAGTTCCAGAGTGTTCTCAGCCAGAAATATTCCGGCGACATCAATATTCTTCCCGAGATGAGTATAAACGACTTGCCCCGGTTATTAAGCAATCCCAGTCCCGATTTCATGATGCGAGCATGTCTCATGGGCGAACGAGCGACATGGCCCAAATTGAGCCGGGTACGCGACCGATGCGCAATTGAACTGGCATTGGATCGAGCTGTACACAGACTTCGCGCTCGAGTTGTCTTTTCGCAAAGTCAACGTGATCTTAGGCATTTAAACGTGACTGCTGGAAACATCCCGCTTAAGCTGCCGGTTAGAGTGAAGCAGGGCCAAGCTGTCATTGAACCGCCCGCAGAGATTAAGAGCCAGAAGCGACATCGTCGCAAGTCAGGAAGCAGTTTGCACGTCGGGCCTCGACAGTGGCTATTACTTGACACGAGCACTATTACCGATGACGATACGGAACAAGAGGAGCTCATCGAGATGGAGTCACGTCGACGTGCTGGGTCACCCGTCGCACAGCGCAAACCCCGCCTCAAGCGCGCATCCCGCTCACAGATCCATCTTCACACCCGAGCCACCCTCTCAGCCGTCGTCGACGCAGAAGAAGCAAACCCAACATTCAACTTTTCCAAACCAATCACTCCGCCATTAAAAAGCCCAAAGGGTGATGAGTCACAGGCTGTGACACCAGAGCCAGACAACGTCACTTCCGCTACAGAGGCAGAACCAAGTGAAGTTTTTCACTCGAGCGACGGGCGGGAAGATACAGATGTTAGCGATCCGGAAATAATTGAGGTGCATCAGTTGTCGAGTACGCTCAATAAGGCGGTTAGTGTGGATGAACCGAATGGACCTGCTGCGAGGGCGGGTTGGATTCTTTGGGATTAGGGGGGCAATAGATGAGGTGTTGTGAGGAGGGTAGAAGGGAGGATGAGCCATAGAGCGAGATTACTCACGAAGCATTATGTTTGGTGTTTAGCATGGGATTTGAGTAGCATTGAGATATACCATTCATATGAAGCATATTTTATTTATCTGAATTGAAGGGAATCAATCTCGATTTCGTACGTGAACTCTGGGTCGGCAGCGGAGTCCGTTTGGGTGGACGCTCTCAACATCGGCTACCCTAAAGTCATCATAAGTTATGTGAAATACATCAGCGTCTTTATCATATATATAAAATTAGTATGTAAATTTAGTAAATCTTTATAAACATTTATGGAAGTTTCCTATAGTTTTTCCAGAAGTTAGTTGAGAAGATGTACTTAATTAATTTAAAGCCAGTTTCTGTTTAAAATCCTTGAGATAAGTACTCGACGTCACGACTAACGCCTATGAAAGCTTGTGGCGCGCTGGTATTACACACCCTTTGCGTATCCATTTTTGCATCGATATGATCCTTCACCTTGATGGGCCATCTTCTGTTGAGACTTGTGGCTGAGAGCTTATATGACCACCAAGAACTTAGAGCCTCACCATGCCGCGTACCTATATCTAGGCATCATACCTAGGTACCGAAAAAGATTGTTTCTCTATGCCCGCCCTCTGTATCCCTATGATGTTGTTCTTTACCAGTCTCTTAGGACTCTTGTCTCTCACTAACGCCCTCGCCATCACCCCGCGACCACACTTAGATGTCATTGTTATCGGCGGCGGCCCAGCTGGCCTATCGGCTCTGAGCGGTCTCGCAAGAGTTCGCAGAAAAGCTCTTCTCATTGACTCTGGAGAATATAGAAATGCTCAAACGACACATATGCACGATGTCATCGGCTGGGACGGTAAGCAGCCCGGCTCATCTACCTAGCAGAGAATTGAGCATTGACTTGGTCGATAGGTGTCCAGCCAGCCTATTTCCGCTACGAAGCCCGCCGTCTCCTCAAACACTACAAAACCGTCGAGATGATGAACGGAACAGTCACAAACATAAAACGCCTCCCCGGCACCAACACGCACTTCATCGTGTCCGTTGAAGATACCGGCTCATCGCCCATGGAAGTTGCAGCGCGCAAAATAGTCCTCGCAACCGGTCTAGAAGACATTCTGCCGTTCACGCCCGGAATCGAGGAAAACTGGGGCAGGGGGATTTACTCGTGCCCCTGGTGCGATGGCCACGAGTACGCCGACCAACCCCTCGGTCTTTTATGCCCCCTCGATAAAGTCGCAAATTACGTTAGAAAAGTCCTCACGCTGGGCACCGATATCGTGGCTTTCGTTAACGGCACTGATACCGAGGAGATGAGGAAGCTCGCTGACCAGCAATTGCCCCAGTGGGAGGAGTATTTAAAGCTTCATAACGTGACGATCGATAACCGGACCATCACATCTCTTGAGCGTCTTAAAAAGGGGGAAGAAGTTGACAAGAGTCCCCATTTACCGTCGGTGCCTAAGGATGACCTCTTCAGTGTGCATTTCACAGAGGGCGACCCCGTGGAACGCGTTGCCTTTCTGTCGAGATTCGCTAGTAAACAGAGGTCTGATATTGGCGAAAAAGCCGGCGTTTTGTTGACGTACGGGAAGTTGGGGGTCACTAGCGGCGGGATGTTGACGAGTGTGCCCGGTATTTATGCTGTCGGGGATGCGAATTCTGATAGTGCACCTAATGTCCCGCATGCGATGCATACGGGGAAGAAAGCCGCAGTGGCAATTCATGGTGAGTAGCTAACAAAGGTTGTTTTTTTGAGGTGAGATCGTGTGCTGATTGTGTGTATCTAGTGGCACTTGAGATCGAAAACCAGGCTGCTGAGCTTGCGAAAATAGCAAAGTCCCGGATGTCGGACCCAATACATGACTCAACCAGGCAATAATCTATAATTTTTACACTTCCTTTTACAAAAGCTTATGAAGAGTCTTTACATAATTTATATGATAATGACGTAAAATTAGGAAAGATTTATATAGTTCAATAAGTATATGATGACTTTAGGATAGCTGATACTGACATCGGGTGATATCTTGAGAAATACAAGGTCAGGTTCCCAAGGGCGTTGGTGGTGACGTTGAGTATTTAAGGATTTCGGCATAAATAGCCCTGGAGGCTTTGATATAGCCAGCCACAGACTATTGAGGACCTTGTTGTCCAATACAAACACATGCTTAAGAACTCAAACGCCCCTATCCTCATCCCACTGCCCAAGCAACCCCTCAAGCTGCTCATGCCTCTTCAACGCCTCATCAAAACTAACCAACCCATCCCCATCCTTGTCTCCGTCCGCAAACGCCTCATAAACAGCCGCCACACCCCTCGCCAGCAGCGGAAGATCCTGCTGCCACTCCTCCCACTTCCACTCAACCTCCTCCACAACATCCCTCTCAAAATCATGTACCTCAATAACAACTGGCTTCTCATAAGCAGAAGCACCGTGGAGTGTTGTGCCCGTAAAGACTTGTACTCTGATCTCGCCCTTTTCACCGGCGATGGCTATGCTTAGGTGAGGAGAGCCGGGAAAGGGTTGACCGCGGCGGAAGCGGACGAGGACGGCGGCGTCTTTTTGGGCGGTGGGGGATTCGGAGAGACGGCCTGTTGCGAGGATTAGGTCGGGGACGTTGGAGGTTGTTGTGTGGGTTATTTCGTTGGTTTTGGGATCGCGGACGCGGATGTTGGGACGTTGGTTGTGGAGAGTGCTTTTGAAGTTTGTGATGTCTCCGATGATATACTGGAACTGATCAAAGACTGACTTGTTAGCTGCTGCTCAAGGTAGCTCAAAGCGGCGACTTACTGTGTCCGAGACCAATGGTAAAGATATTACCCCCAACAGCGCGTTGGGTAAAATACTCCAGACTCGAAGGCAGTATCTCTCGGTCATTCGTGCCTCCAGATGCATACAACTCGGCACTAACGATCTTACCGATTCTCCCCTCCCTGACAAGATCCCTCAACTTTTTAATCGGCGGCGCATACCGTCCCTGCAACCCAACAATCGTCTTGACCCCCTTCTCCCTCGCAGCATCAACAAGTTCTATCGCATGCGTAACATCCTGCGCAAGCGGCCACTCCACGTATAAATCCTTACCAGCCTTTACACTCGGAACAGCACTTGAATGGTGAACATCAACACGCGTAGCTACAACGACTAACTCGACGTCTTTATCAGCGGCTAAATCTTCTGGCGTACCGTAGGCCTTGGTCCCGGGGGGTAGATTGTAATGCGCTATAGCATTCTTGGCGGCTTGGAGGGAAGAGTTTTGGAGGGCGACGATTTGGTATTTCGAACGGCCGAGGGGGGAGTTGAGGTACTGGAGATGGGTGTTTGACGCCCATGAGGTTTTGGCGGAGGATGAGAGGCCAATGATGGCTGTGCGGATTGGGGCCATATTGGGTTGGTCGTTTAGTTCAGATTAAGATTTGTTTAATGTTTCAGGTCAAGCTTTGGGTTATTTTTGGGGGTTTTATATGTTCGGATGATGCTGTTGACGTTGGGGATGGTGTCATTGTGATTTCTAATCGTTGATTTGTAAGGCGAGATCATTGGTGAGATTGATGTGCTAAGACGCAACTGCATATAGAATTCAATTGGCTACATCTGATTTGTATGATGTATGTAAGAGGGAGAACGTCTGACAGTTAGAACGTCTATTACAGTGCATTATGCTTAGGAGGTTGAGTTCGCGTTAATTGACAGCCAGCCAATCAGATTTGAGCAGGGTTGACCACTAAACCGATGTGAATAGCATCCCTGAACAGTCATGGCCGAATTCTGACTACAAACTTGAGAGTCAGGAGTTGTAATCCGCTATGATAACCCTCTCCTATATTCCTTATCCCTTCACAGCCTCCCCCTTCATCAACGTCACTGGCCCCTTCGGCAAGTCTAACAACCACCGAACTCCCACTGCCGACAATCCGCCCTACCGCCAATCCTACATCGTAAAAGGGCGACCAATCAGCTCTACAAACCATGAGATGCAACGTGGAAACCATGTCTAGACTCCAACGGCAGCAATTCCGCTTGGTGTACCTGAATGCAACGTTCACCTACCGAAACCCGCAAGCTAAGCCCATACCGTAAATCACCGAACTACCTCCACCCAATGACCCCCAAACCATGATCTGATAAAACTAAAACAAATCCTCCCTCAATAGCTTTTTTGTTCTAGGCTGCTCCTTTTTGTTTTAGCTTGTGATAGTGGAACCGCAAACGTCAAGGTGGTGGCTGAGCAGCAAAAAGGTGCACGTACCCACCAGTTTCACATCCTCTCAATACGAGAATGTCATTTTTCCGGGATGAAGTCGTCGTCACGATCTAGACTACGCTCTTAGGGCTGCAGGAACTTATTCTGAGCTTGAGTGAAGTATGCCTAACTCAGAATCAGCCTTGTCTCCACTACTCAATTTAATTTCCCTTTAACCTTCTTATTATAGACTCGATGGTGACATTATGTAAACAGACCTCGATGAAACTGTAGGCACGTAAGTCTGCTAACTCGTTTAAGAAGGCAGTTACTGTGATAATACATCTGGCCTCATTGTGAAAAAAATTCACGAGACGCCTGTGAGACAAGATTGGTTGGTCACATACCTATCCAGCTGTCATGTTTTCTTTCACCCCCTTGGCACTATGCCTTCCAGAGGCAGCCCGAGTAATCGTGAATATGTATATAGTACCTAACATGATCATATCATGAATATCTTCATCCTTCACACATCATGTTCTCATCCACAAGACTATGGTTCCGGCAACTGCAAGCCCTGACAAGGAAAATCTTCCTGATTACACTCGTCAAGCACTGGCTCTCAACACTCCTCCGAGCTCTCCTCATCCCCGTCCTGATTCTCGTGCTAGTCCTCCAAATCCAGAACTTCACAGGCGATGGAAGCAGGTATGGCGTTGGAGAGCCATCTCCCATTCCAAGCCTTGCTGAGACTCTGCCCCCCGGGACGAAACTTGTTTTTGTGCAGGGTTCAAACGCGGGGTCTGATGTTGGTGGTGTTATCACCAAGATTAAAGATGGTTTGAAGGGGGGTGTTGAAGTTGCTGATAGTGAAGCTGATTTACGAAAACGATGTCCTACGAGTTTAAGCGGTGTAACGAATTGTTACGCTGCTGTTATTTTCAACGATTCACCTCTTAGCAAAGTGGGTAACAAGACGTGGAGTTACACCATCAGGGTTAGTTCAGCGCGAGCATCAACGAAATTCGACATCGCAACGCCTTCGAAGAACCACTACGCATCGCTCCAACTCGCCGTCGAAAACGCCATCACGAATTCAACCACGACGCCGAGTAACTACATGTTTACAAGGATAACGCAAGATGAGGCTGCTGAGATAAAGCGTCGTAACTTTGCGGCGACTATGGTCGGCGGTTTTGGAATCGTATGTTTTCTAAGTATGATTTCGTCGGTGTTTCATATCATTGGGATGATATCGACTGAGAGAGAGGCGGGGATGGCGCAGTTGATTGATGTGATGACTGGTGGTGCTGCGTCGGCGAGGGTGTTGGGTTATCTCATTGCTTTTAATCTGATCTACTTGCCGAGTTGGATCATCTTTGGAGCATGTAAGTTCAATATATACGCGCCATATCTTATCTGCTAACGATACCAGTGTACGCAGCCCTGCTTGTCCCGACCTCGAACGCCGGTATCGTCATCCTCTGGCAGATCCTCTCTGGCCTATCCCTTACGAGCATGAGTGTATTCGCAGCCACCATCAACATCCGATACACCGCCATATCCATGGTCATCGTCCTAATGCTCCTCGCCACCCTCTGCGAAATCCTCGACTCGAAACCCGAAAACGTCCCAGCGCTTATCGTCCTAATTCTATCCGCTATCTTCCCAAGCTCGAGCTACATCTTCTTCTTGAACCAACTCTGTCGAAACGAAGCGCAAGGTCTCGCGACGAACATTTCGAAACCAGCTCCTCATCAGCCTCGCATATACGAAGTTACAGTATCTATGTTATGGGGCCTATTGCTTCTTACTATAGTATTCTATCCTTTGCTTGCTATCCTTATCGAGAAGTGCTCCCATGGTGTCAGCAATAAGGGTAGGAAGTTCACAAGCGCCAACACGACCGATACCTCTACAGCCCTCGAGATCGTCGACCTCACGAAAACATATAAACCTTCCCTCTGGAGAAGATGCTGTCGAAGGGCCCGCCCAACAATAGCTGTCAACTCGCTCAGCTTTTCCATGCAGAGGAAGCAAGTCTTGTGTCTTCTTGGCATCAATGGCTCTGGCAAGACAACAACACTAGGTCTGATCGCTGGTACACAAAAGCTCACAAGTGGCTCGATAAATGTCAACGCCCCTCGTTCGAACCTTGGTAAGTCTATCACTGTGACTTCTTTCTCCAACTAACTTTCAAGGCATCTGCCCCCAACGCAACATCCACTGGCCCGAGCTTTCAGTCCTCGAACACGGTAGACTTTGGGCCATGATGAAAGGCGGAGCAACAGACCCCCAATCCCTAGACACCCTCGTCGAATCCTGTGATCTTTCCCTAAAGAAGCATAGCCCTGTCGGTACACTCAGTGGGGGTCAGATGAGAAAGGTCCAAATGCTATGTATGTTAGCAGGCGGTAGTTCAATCTGCCTCATGGACGAAGTAACCACTGGCATGGTAAGTAATTCCAACAACTCGTACGCATTCACTGACAGGTATAGGACCCTGTCTCTCGAAGAGCAATGTGGAATATCATCCTCGCCGAACGTCAAAAGCGAAGCCTCATCCTCACGACCCATTTCCTCGACGAATGCGAAGTTCTAGCCGATCAAGTCGTCATAGTATCACACGGCCACGTCAAGTGTCAAGGCTCAACAGCAGCACTGAAGAATCTCCACGGCGGAGGGTATCGCGTCCATCTACCCGGTGTTCAGAATCCACCGGATACACCATATGCTACGACTGTACATCAAGGGCAGACCGTGTTTAACACTCCAGATTCGACATCTGCTGCACAGCTCTTGACGTCTCTTCAAGCAGCGGGGTATTCCGATACTTCGTTGAGTGGACCTACTATGGAAGATGTCTTCCTCAAGGTCGCTGATGAAGGTGATGATGATGACGTTGGAACTTCTGACCGGAGTCCTTTTCTTGAAGGTACCGACACACCGGACAGTCAACTCAGTTCAAGAACCCAAGCTTCATTCCTTCAACAACTCTCAGCTCTCCTCCTCAAGCGTCTTTTAGTTCTCAAGAGAGGATTCTGGTGGTATATCCTCGCCCTCGCAATCCCACTTATCTTCACACCCGTCTTCAGCGCCATGGCTAACGATCCCACGCCCTTCCAACCAACACCCTGTGTATCAACCGACTCATCCATTCTCGACGAACCATGGCCCATAGCTCTTCGTCCAAATGGCTACTACGACCTCGCAGGTTCCGATAATATCTCCATGCTGATCGGTCCAAACTCTCTCAACAAGACTCTCTTTCGCTCATTGTCAAAGTATCTTATCGGGAAGGAGTACGACATCAAGGCTTACCAAGATCAGTTCAAGTTTCAAGATGACTATGATTCTTTCTTAAAACAAGTTCGTGATAAACCGAGACAACTTGTACCGGGTGCGCTGTACATGGATGGGAAGGATAAAGATACGCTTTCGTATAATGCTGAGCACGGGGCTGATGGATCGATGTTGATGTTGAATATGTGGAGTCAGCTGAAGAGTGAGACTCCAATTTCACTTTCTTTTGCATACTTCAGTTCTTCCATACCGGTAAGAAATCCCATATCTTGTCTTCCTGACTCAACTGACCATATGAACAGTCTGACCCTGGTCCCGGCATGTTTCTCGCCATCGTAAGTCACTATTGAGCTCAATTAGTGATAGATACTAACATGATACTAGCTACTCACTGTCTTGCACGTCCTTTACCCACCTTTCTTCGCTCTCTACCCCGCGTACGAACGACTTCGAAAGATTCGAACCCTACAATACTCAAACTCGATCCAGCCCCTTGCTTTATGGACATCTCACATCATCATCGACATAGTCTTTGTCCTTATTATATCATGTCTATTTACCTTATTCATCTCTTTGATCATTCTAAAGTGGTATGGTGTTTGGCATCTATTCCCTGTTATGCTTCTGTACGGCTTCGCGATGATGCTCTGGTGTTACATCATCTCCCTCTTTGCACGATCAGAGCTCTCTTCTTTTGGGATATCCTTTTGCACCTCGCTTTTTATGTTTGGCATCTCCGTTGCAGGACTTATGGTACGTCGTTTCACTTATCCCTGCCAACAGCATGCTGACTTACCAGATTGCCTCCGTCAACCAAAGCCCAGGCAATCGGTCTTCCTCCATGGACACAGCGGTATTCATCCTCGGTCTCTTCTTCCCCGTTGCCAACCTCTTCCGCGCTATGGTCGTCGGCCTCAATGTCTGGGCCGCGGGATGTCGTGGCGATGCAGTGATAAGCTATCCGGGCAACATTCATGCATACGGGGGCCCGATTCTTCTCCTCTGTATCCAAGTCGCGTATCTGTCTGCTCTTCTGTTGTTACTTGACGGACGAACATGGACTCTTCGAAGCCTGTGGGCAGAGCATATCGTACCACTGTACCAGAAGAAGAGAATAAACTCGAAGGATGCCCACATTGAGATGGCGCCGATGGTCAAGTCTCGTGGCATGAGCGGGAACTTGGTTGACGTTGATCAAATTTACAAGTCCTTTGGTGGTAATGTTGCTGTTGATGGTGTCTCTCTCACGATGGCAAAGGGAGAGCTACTCGGTAAATATTCTTCTCTGTCTTTGCTCTTCCCACCGCTAACGCTTGAGTAGCACTTTTAGGACCCAATGGCGCTGGCAAGAC
Source organism: Fusarium denticulatum (assembly GCA_013396175.1). Classification (NCBI taxonomy): domain Eukaryota; kingdom Fungi; phylum Ascomycota; class Sordariomycetes; order Hypocreales; family Nectriaceae; genus Fusarium; species Fusarium denticulatum. The sequence continues at coordinate 157,780 of JAAOAK010000020.1, read as the reverse complement.
GACTACCATCAATATGATGCGAGGTGAAGTTCGTCCAGACTATGGAAATATCTACATCAAGAGCGTGGATATGCAGAAGGATACCCGAGCTGGGCGACAGAGCATAGGCTGTAAGTATCGACATTCACTGGATCCTTTCACCTACTAATGACGGTATAGACTGCCCACAGTTTGACGCCTTGGACCAGATAACTGTGCGCCAGCAGCTCGCTTTTTACGCCCGCGTGAAGGGTATCGCAGATGTACAGCGGAACGTCAACTTGGTCATGTCCAAGGTTGGACTGAGGCCTCACGCCGATAAGCTGACTTCTCGATTATCTGGCGGTAACAAACGAAAGCTGAGCTTGGCTATCGCGTTGCTAGGTATGTTACATCCCTTGACGCCACCGAACAAGACTGATTAGTACAGGCAACCCACCGATTCTCATCCTTGATGAGCCGAGTTCGGCGATGGACCCTATAGCGAAGCGCGACATGTGGGCTATGCTTTCTGGGATTTCATCAAGTCGCTCAGTTCTCTTGACGGTAAGCGCCTCACTCCTCATCTCGTATTAAAATACTAATGGTTTGTAGACACACTCGATGGAAGAAGCAGACATGCTAGCAACCCGCGTCACCATCCTCTCCAAACGCATCCTCGCCGCCGGCACAATCCAAGAACTCCGCAACAGACACAGCAACTCCTACGAAGTACACCTAGTCTTAGAATCAGCACCAACTTCAGACCAAGTGGAGATGCAGAAGGTCGAAGCATGGATCCGCCAGACGTTTCCAGGTGCCAACTTTAGAGGGTTGAGTCTGGGCGGACAGTTTCGCTTCAGTATTCCGGCCAATAGTACTGCCGATGAGGCTTTCGCTGCGTCTCAGAATAGAAAGGGCCAGGTCGTTGAGGTGATTAAGACTTTGGAGCTGAATAAGAGAAGTATGGGCGTTGCGCATTATACTGTTAGTATGGGGACTTTGGAGATGATATTCTTGAAGATTATCGAGGAGTACATATTGTATTAGACTTTTAATCATAGATCTAGCGTTTCTTTTATCTACTTTCTTTCAGATCTTCATGACTTCACAATTGCATCCAATGCACAACTCCAGCGACTCGCATACATTAATGTGCATTGAGCCTTGGTGGGATATCAGAAGGGACTCATCCGACATCGGGGGCTTTACAACAATGGCCTCTGAGACAAGTTATGCAGTCATGATTGCCTATGTTTCAAATCGCATTGACCGACAAGTTCAAGCTTTTGACCAAGGCCAATAACCAGAAACACGCATATGCCCCCGCGTCATGGGAGAAAGCTATAGAACCCAAGCCCCGGGTAGGAACGGGCCGCATTCCACGAGAAGTCTCCTTTGGACGACATGCATAAGCCTCAAGATACTTGGGAGGGGTAAAGAGGGGATATGAAAGCTGTCTCACGCCGTCAGGAAAATAAAACGTCGATCATGTGAACTTTGACAGCTGAAAGCTACACAGTGAGACAGAGGGATGATCATGCCTATGATATGCCGTCCGTTGCTTTCTGGTTCCTCTGTCATCATGTGGCTCACTTTTGAAGCTGTACCGGTGGAATCAAACTTCCAAGGTTACTCGAAGACACTCAAACGCCGCGCGCGTGAATCTAACAGGTAATGATTCAACCTACCAGTATATAGTGCCCTGACAGATCTTAGACTCTGTCAATGAACTACATGTTTCACCTCTCCTTGAAAACACATTTCAGTTTCGGGCCTCAAAAAGCTAAATCGGCGGAAGTATCATCAGGCCCTTACAGACACAGGTGAGCAAGTTTGTACAGCACAGGATGTCTTACGCAGACTTCAATTAAACGCATTTACTGGCCAGTGATGCAAGATTCAAGACTGAGACACGGCCCATCCGTCAGGTATTCACGCATATGCCTTCACCGCAAGACGCCAACATCTCAAGTTGACGTGAGGAAGAATGACATTGCAATACCGATGAGAAGACTAGAGATTTCTCAAAAGGAGCAAAGAGTGAAGATGAGTCAAGAAATAGTATAAGGTCCGGAGTGCTGCCACCAGTACTGTCTATCTTCGCCATCAACAAAACAACTCAAGACTCAAGACTCAGGAACCAAAACTTTCCTACAGCCCTCCCCCAAGAAAACCTTTGAAGTCCGTCCCTTCTTCCCTTTTCAATCACCGCTACTAGCACCCTCAGAATGCCCTACACCGTCAAAGTCCGCGTCTACCAAACCAATCAAAACGCCTACTTCCACGTCGTCGAAAAGGCCTGCTGGCACTACACCGACGGCTGCGAGTGGAACGAGCAAAACGGCGTGCTGTCCCTTTACATGGGCGACAGCGGCACCGCAGGTCTACTGCGTTTCAAGAACGAAGAAGGCAAGGAAGCTTTCTCCGTTGCTGTCGGCGCGCACATGTACAAGCCCTGGCTTGACATCATCACTGGTCTCGCGGATAACATCACCGGTGCCCAGTCTCTGCCTGAGTACTATGGCGATCCTACTGATAAGACCAAGAGGCGTGAGGCTAGATTGACTGAACAGTCGGTTTTGAACATTGATCGTAGAAACATTACTGCCAAGTATCGTGTTAAGGAGGGGGAGAACCTTGAGCTTGATATCATCATTGGATAGGGTGAGAGATTAGGAGATGAAAGCAGTGTTGAGGGGTGTATTCAGTGCTAGGATCGTAGTATACCAATATACAACTCACTCAAGTTGCAAAGCTCACCTCTGTGTCTTCAGTTTATGAACGCACCAACTTCAATCAACAACCAATCTCTTCGTCCATCTCTCCAGTTATTACTGTGGAACTCTATGAATCGTTGTAAATAAAAAATCAAAGGGAAAATATCTACCGGTCCATAGTATGGCCAGGTGAATGAGCCATTCAATAACGTCATTGGCTCGTGCGCTCAGCCATGAGAAGTCTTGCGGCACAAGCCCAAAGTTGCGAAGATTGTTTGGTGATGGAATTGAACACCCACCAACTTCAGTTTTTGCCACTCGCGATAGGGTGGCTGCATGTGGCTCTGTCAAATTCATTCATTTCGGCAAATCCAATCAACTTTCCGCAGGATAGATCTCTAAGCCACTCGGTCAAAATAACACACTAGCTTTTTCCCTCTTTCAGGCAGAATAGACTCTGGTTTTCCTGATATCAATATGAACTCTAACAAATAAGCCATCAACTCTATAGTTTTATCTATGATGCGACCATCCGAATGCTCACAGGGATATAAACAGGCTTTGTTCTCTTCAGTATGGCTGCAGCAGAAGACCAAACAACCCCCTGAACTCTTCAAGATTGAAAGAAATTAGTGAAGACTAGCCCGGCTTATGTCTTTAGTCATCTATAGACGATTTTCCTGTCCTTCAATCCTATTCTTGGCATTCTTCGTTCTCCTTCGACCTTGTTCGAGAGACTGTCATCACATTCTCATCACTCTTTCGCCAATCAAGACATTCATTAAGAAGCATGCATTCAAAGACGCTTCTGTCCCTGGCCTTGAGCCTTTTCGTAGCGGAGTTGGTATTTGCCAATCCCTGCAAGTGGAAGACACCTAGCACTTCTACCACTTCTACCACTTCTACCCGTAGTCGTACGTCCCCCAGTCTACAGACCCTGCTGTTTTGACCCAGGAACCTCATTGACTTGTTCTAGGCCTTTCAGGCCTTCCAGGTTTTCCACCTATTCCAACCATTCCAACCTATCTACTCAGTTCTCTCTGCCGGAATAAGCTCCTAGCCACAAGTCTCAACTCAATCGCAGATGAGGTCCCTGTAACCACGGCCACGGCCCTCCCTGTGTCTTCCACCACGGATACTACCGTGGAAGTAATTGAGACCAGCAGTACCGCTGAAACCAGCGAGGCCAAGACCGAGACTGCTCCTGCGCTGCCAACCAGCACCACTGCTGCATCAGTTGACACTACCACTACTGAAGAGGGAACAACCACAGCCGAGGAGACAAGCACTACCGCTGATGGGACAGCCACGGCAGCGGCAGAGACTGCAGCCACGACCGAGGCTGAAACTACAAGCGGGTAGACAACTACCGCAGAGAGGGGAGCTGCCAACATCAACAGCGATCCACTGTAAGAAGGTGCTTACTAGGCTATAGCGACGAGCAACGCAAAGGGCTACTACGAATAGGGTTTAGAGTTTGATTCAGTTCTGGACTGTATTTACTATATATACCTTTGAAGTCAATGAAACATGGAGAGGGTGTCTTCTTCTTTAACGTCACGGTTTGCGATGAATGGTGATCATGGTGAAACAAACTCTGAGTTGAGACTTGTGGCTGAGGGCTTAAATCAGCAGATAGAACTTACTGTTCTAAGCTCAAGATGCAACTGACTGAACCCATAATAGCGGGTTCATTACGGACACTACGGTGGCAACTATCATCACCAGCACCGCCGCTGAAACCAGAGAGACCGAGACTGAGGCTGCTACTACGCTTTTAATTAGCATCACTGCTGTATCTGTAGCTAATATCACTACTAATGAAGAGGGAACGACCACGGCTGACGAGACTACTGCTACCGTTAGTGAGATATCAGCTACCACTGAAACTGGAACTACGGCCGGGAAGACAACCACCACAAAGGCTAAGGGAATAACCACTGCCGTGGCCAATACTATTACTGCAGAGGCCACGACTACAACCGCCGCAGAGCCCGTCTGTGCCCAAACTCTAGTCCTAGCCAACCCGACTCCGATCATTGTTGACCCACTGGTCAACACGGATGATGGAAACCAGGGCTTCACATCACCTTTCCCAATTGGGGTATCTAGAGCTTCTTCGACATCTATTTTTGTGTCTCCGAATGGCCTTTTGTCCTTAGATGTAGGCTCGTCGGCTTACGGCAACAACCCACTACCTCGTTCAAATATCCCGGCTGTTAGCATCCTCCCCTACTGGGACGATCAATAATTCCGCAGAGATACCTGCAACACGGGAGTTTTTCTACGACGTCTATAAGACTGGCCGAGGCCAGACGCTCACTGTCGAACGATATGTTGGTAGTAATGCCGACACTGGGTTCAGTGAGCACTATACGGCCAGCTTCTTTGAAGACTACCCCGCTTGGCCAGATTTGAGTACTATACGACTCAGCCTTTGGCTGTAGCAATTGGTTAGTCTAAGGCGGCACGTTTTCTGATGTGGATTGAGTACTTTTGGCATCGTGACAACTCAGCCTTGAAGTAGTAGCTATATTAAGTCAAACTAATAGTTATCAAAACGGCAGAAGTACATTCGTGATAAATCATCAGTCATTGGGTATGCGTATGCTATAAATACTAATATACAATTCATGAAACTTGTTTAAAACAGGGTATCATTTGAAGATTGGTTCCCTCCGCAAGTCCACTCCCACTCTAATAATGCTTGCTGTTACGACGACTCGCCGAAGGCGTACCACGAGGAGTGCCACGAGGTGTAACGCGACTCTCGCCGAAGAAACGGTTGGAGTTACTGTACTGGCGTCCATAGCTTGGACGGGCAGCAACGGGGGGACGTTCGACGTCGGAAGTTCCTGTTGCAGTGGAGCCTGAGAAGCCGTCAGTATTAAATCTTAGTTTGTGAGATTCGGTTGACTTACTTCTTCGTCGAGCATCGTAGGCAACGCTTCCGCGACGTCCCTGCTCAACGTTCTCTTGACGCTCGCCAGCGAGACGCTGAGCGAAAGGTGATCGAGCTCGAAGGGCTGGGCCCTTCCAGTAGATGACGTAAACAGCGACGACGAGAACGAATGAAATACAGAATAGAATTGTCGAAGCGTATTCGAGATTCTTGCCGGACGAAGCACCAATGTTGCTGAAGAATGGCGTAGCGGGTACGGTGAGAACACCAGCGAGGAAATCTCGAGCCCAACCGTTACCTCCAGTAGCTGAAGCAGAGTAGGGGCCGTCTAAATATTGTCAGTGGAGGTTTCTCAATTGAGGGATAGTGAACTTACAAGCGCAGATCATGTAGTCAATGGTAGCCATGTAGATAGCATAGTTGGCGATACCGACAATGGCGGCAAAGATCAAAGAGCCAATCCAGTGAATGGGGGGACCCTGAATCGTCCAAGCAAAGCCAATCAGTCCAATAGGCAAGCAAGGAGCAGTGTAAAGCAAGAACCACAAGCGCGACTCGTACTGCGCGCGCTCATCATTTGGCTTCTCTCGTCGCTCCTTGACATTCTTCTTGATAGCAGGAATAAATGCCAACCAAGCAATGACATAGCCAACACCGATGGCGAGGAATGTCAGACCAATCTGGACAGCATCGAAGTCCCATTGCTTGTAAACCAGAGCGAACGACTGGATAAACATAAAGATAAGAGCGTCGGAGAAACCAGAGAGGAGAGAAAGGACAAGGACGATGGGCTCTGTGAGGAACATCTTGAAGGGGCGGGTCCACGTGATGAGGATCTCCTTGGCGGAGAAACGCTCGCGGAAGGGGACGAGTTCATCAGGGCCCCAGAAGTTGGCGTTTGTCTCCTTTCTTCTCTTCTTAGCGATGCGGTTCATGAGAATTGTGCTTCGCGTCTCAGGAACAGTAAGGAAATGAACAATCTGAACAAAACCACCAAGAATAAGCTGAATCCAGATTGACCATCGCCAATGGAGGTACTGTTCACAGAAACCACCAACAATAGGTCCAAGAACCGAACCTCCAACCGAAGAAAAGACAACATATGCAACGGCGTATTGTTGGTGATCAGACTCCCACATATCAGCAATCATACCGAGCGTGACGGAACCACCAGCGGATGAAAGACCACCGAGCGCACGACCGACCATGATTGTAGCAAAGTTGGGAGCCAGCGCGACGGGGAGTTGCCAGATGTTTACGAGGAAGAGAGAGGCCTGCATGATGGGCCATCGACCGAATTCCTCTGACCAGGGTGCCCAGAGCTCACAGCCAAAGGCGTAGAGGACGAGGAAGATCATGGCGCCGCAGCGGGCGGCTTGGGCGCTGACGTTGAATTCTTCGGAGATGCCTGGGATGGCGTTTGAGTAGAGGGAGGTGTTGAAGTTCATGGAGACTTGGACCTATGAACCATTAGCCAGGAATTAAAAACACCAATGCTAATAAAGCTTACCCAGAAGATGACGGTGAGAATGTACCACTTCTTCCACTTGGGGAACGAATACCCCAATTCATCGTAGCAATCATCCTCAGTGATTTCATACTTATCATAAGTACCCAGCTTCTCTAGCCCAGCACCGTTAGCATTGTGCGTTCTCTCATCGCCGCTATGGTCCGTAGAACCATCCAAGTTCTGCTGGAGCCGCGAATTAGCGACGTGCAGATCATCTTGGTTGATGACCTGCGGCGGATCGTCTGAGAAGTGAGTCGGCATATTGGAACAACCGAGTTTATGGTACTGAGAGTTTTAAGCTTGTTGACAAAATGGGGATAACGGTGCATATTTAAAAAGCTGGGGGACCACCAGTTTGAGAGAGCAAAACTTGGGAAGAATCCACTCTTGACATCACCGATGCATCCCCCAGATGGGTTACGTGGGGAAGAGAGGGAGTGTGCCGTTGTAGCCGATACAAAGAGAGAGATCAGCAGTCAAGGGTGAGATTTGGATGTAGCACGGGTGTTTAGATGACCGAGAGAAGACAAGCTTAGTGATGTGGTTATTCTATCACGCAGCTAATTCGCTGATCGGGTGCGTGCATCATTCATCCAACAGCGAAAAGTCGCTGACTGTAGCTGTTTGAACTCGGCCGAGTCAGGTTCAGCAATGACGTCGTTCCAAACAAAAGGATTTCACCCACCAACCAACTGAGTCAAGAGGTTCAAGCGTTTATCGTCTTCCAATCGGTTTTACCGTCAGAGTCCACAACCAGGCAGCACAATTCCTGATAAACTAACTTTTGTCCCCACAATGACATGACTTCATCGAAGGAGGCTCGCAGTTTTTTCAGTTTAGGTCCTGCTTATTTCCCGCGTTTATTGCGTCACAGTGCACCATCTTCAATCAACCCCTGTAATTTTACCTCTCGGAGGGTTTAACTCGTCAGACTCATTGATGTTTTTGATGGCCAAGATTGGCCAAGCAATGATCCCGAAGAAGCCGTCCTGGGCGATCGATCATTCTGTGTCTGGGCAGCTGAATTCTCGGCTTTTTCTCTTGGCGGGTTCGGAATTAACAGACTTGAAGAATGTCATCACTGAGTTGGGGGCAGCCAACTCCAACTGAACTGGGTGTTTTTGGCACGCGACAGACCCAATTTGGGGCTCCGCTGGGGAACGACTCGTGATTCTCCACCAGCAAGTTTTTTCGCTCCAGAGCCAAAGGGCACGGTGCATGACGGACCGCAGAGCCTCCATCACGATATTAATTCCGGAGAGTTTATGGTGCGATTTTTGTAAAGCGATGGTTTCTTATTACCGGTCTGTTTTCTCGAATGGGATTACACGAGGCGATTAATTCTTGGCAACGAAACGTTTCATCTGCACGATGGTCATTGCATTTGAGACATCCAATGTTTGCCTTGCGCGTCAATTGAGCCTGATGGATCATTCATCTTCTACAACTTCGCAGGTGATATTGACCAAACCTATCGATTGTGAGTTTATTTCTGCGTCTCGCTGTAATCAATCTTCTGCTGTTATTTCAAGCAATTGGCTTCGTCTTCATCCGATCACCATCCTTCACCAGTTCCCGTCGGCCCAATTCTCGGCCTTCTACTCCATGGGGATCTATCCCAAGCGGAGACTCTGTGGATTCAGTGACACGGGGTAACAACTTTTATTTCGCTGCCTATTTTAGTGGGTCCTTTTTACCTAAAATGTCGTGAAAAATCTTCTGATTCAATATCACGAGATGACAGTTTGGTGTTGAGGCTTTTTTTGCTTGGCGATAACTACCGAAAAGTGCCGATCGCAAAATCTCCGGTGTAGCGGATTGCCGTTTTTGGAAAACTTGGCATGGTGACTTAACGTTAGAAGGCCAAGGCAGAGCAGGGTCTGTCTCATTTCCTGACTAATTGATGACTTTTCGTTACAACTCTAGGGTGAGCAAGCTGATCGGAGCTACCTAGTGTTTGTTATTTCGGAGGGCTCTATTGATATAGCACTACGTTCACGGCTTTTGCAACTTCAGCTCTAACGGCAGTGCGTATAAAGGAAATTACTCGAATTGCAGAACTACATCTAGTAATACTATATCAGTTCTAAGCACTGATGAAGGCAATGCTTGAGCAAAGGAGCTTTGATAAGTTTGTGCTCTTGATCAAACTTGGTGTTTCAGCAGAGCCCAAAACTTTGGGTAGAGTTATAAAAAGAAAAAGGTACAAGAACATGACAACGACGTCCTTGAGGAATGTGTACTCGAAGGCGCTGTCAGATTTGGGACGAGCTGATACTATTGGGCTTTTTGTGCAGAAAGAGACAGAACAGAGCACTACACCAACTCCACAACATCGACTGCTAGATGACGCCGTGGACGAAGCAGCATGTAGCACATGACAACCTGAGGCAAGGTCTGAAGAGAACGGGCTTTCTGCTATTTGAGATGACAACAGCTTGGTTCACGCTCAATTTCCTTAACTCGGTTCTTCTTCCTGTCAAGTGGCAACCTATCCGAAACATTGGAAATACCTCATCGGTCAGACGTGGGAACAAGTCTATGGTGAAGGGAGGTCTGTGAGGCATTGTGGCACGAGAGGCCAGATAACATGGCACTACAAACGCCGAGCTAGATTGGGGGATATCATGGGTTGGCTCGAGTCAGAGACAAGATTTCAGGAGGATTGGAGTCAGTTCACCAGTCTCAATGCACCAGATCTCTTGGGAGCGACAATGGTATTGAAGGTGTGTGCACGAAAGGGACCAGTCTTGTTAGCCAATATCAACATCCTCAGCATGGACCGTGTACGAGGCGCAATTCACCAGTACGACAACAAGGATATGACGGCGGTGCACTATGCAGCTGCAGTGGGTGATGTTGAAGTACTCAAGGTGCTACTTTTCCCAGGGAATCTACTCAAACGCGCAGTGAATATTTGGAGGCTTCAGGATGAACTATATCTATCAAGACGTTTGCCGTCACGGTCAAATGGCTGTAAAGGCGAATACCTAGTGTCTGACTGCGTACCAGACTCGGATGGGCCACCGCAGCCCTGGCTAGACATCTTTGAAGAACTGCCTGCAGAGACCAAGGACAGAGTTGAGCTGCAGAATATCATTTTCTCGGAATGGCAACTAATAAAATCGGAGAGCTGTCTCATACTCGAGGAACTCAAGAGTGCAGAGAAAAGCAGGACTCCGCTTCACGAGGCAGCCTTACACGGTCAATTGGGAGCAGTCAAGGTTTTGCTGAAATACTCTGGAATCAATGGAAATATTCGAAATATTGAGGGCAAGACGGCAGCGGATATAGCTCTGGAAGGTGACCATTACGATATCCATAACCTCATCATCACTCACATGAGAGGGCAATGAGGTGATGGTGATAGGGAGAGCCAAGTGCGAAAGGGGTTAGCTAAGGTACGGTGATGTCATACTCCAGCCACTGACATGAGATCTAGTGTGATAATGTTCACAAACAACGCGGAGAATCAGCTGAATGACCGTGAATTGAACTTTGCTGACTAACCACTTCTTTCTGAAATCACTAACTACATGAGATCGTATGATTTACGGGTTCATTATAAACTGATCATCTGGTTGTTTTCACCGTCTGATCCTCACCAGTGCTGTCCTAATTGAACCAAAATGCAAGTTACAATCGCACCAGCAAGTAACAAAACAAGCACAGCAGCCATTCGCTCGCTGTTATCGCAAAACCCCGGTGTTCAGGTTAAAGGCTTATACCGTGATCTAAAGAAAGTCCCCGACGAGTTCAGCTCTGCCAAAAATTTCACAGCAATTCAAGGCGACGTTGGAGACGTGAATACCCTAGACTTCTCTGGCTCTGATGCCGTTTTGATGGTCCTTCCGCCTGCCTATGACGGACGTGACATCGTTGAGCACGCGCAAACAATGTCAAGCAATGTCAAAACAGCGATTGAAAAAGCTGGTGGTGTCAGAAGACTTGTTTTGCTGTCCAGCGTAGGCGCTGAATTCTCTGAGGGCGTAGTGCGTATGCCACCCAGTATTTCAAAATCGCGCTGACGGGTATGCAGGGTGAACTCAAAACAAATCACATCTCGGAGGAAGTTTTAAAAACCACGGATATCCCTGAAGTCATTATCATCCGATGCTCATACTTTATGGAAAATTGGACCATGTCCGTTGAAACACTCAAAGGCCCAAACCCCTTCTTCTTCTCAACCATCACGCCACTCGACTTCAAGATCGCCATGGTCGCCATCAAAGACATTGGAGAAGCAATGGCCACACAACTCACTCGCGATTGGACACCCCCAAGCAAACCTTATGTCATGGAACTTCACGGACCAGAGCCATATTCTCCACTAGACACGCAGAAGGCATTTTCGCAAGCGCTGGGTAAGGACGTTGGGATCAAGGCAGTTGAAAAAGAAGATCTTGCGGAGTTTTACGGCAAGATGTTTGCGCCGCAGATTGTCAATGAGTGGGTTGAAATGAGTACGTGCTTTTTGCCGGGAGGTATTGCTGAGAAGAATCTTTCGAAACCGAGTGATATTGATGTTATCCATGGGAAGACGACTTTGACTGAGGCTTTGCGAGAAGCGACAGCTGAATTGATGGAGTAGGATGTGCTTGTTAGCTACAAACCTTGAGAATGAAATCAACATTGCACAGGGGAAACTAAGGCGAGACGTTAGGTATTAAACTCAATGAAAAGCATGCTATGCTATGTAATTCTCTGCAAACACCCTTCCTACGACCAACCGCTATTCTTACTCCTTCACAACAATCGGCTTATTATGCCACTTCAACTCTCCCTCCTTGAAATTTGGCTCCGGCAAAAAGTTCAACGTGACAGCCTTCTGAACCGTCGGCGAGCACATAAGCTTCGCCAGAATAGTGTCACCATTAATATACGGCAAAACATACTGATCCAAAAACTTCCACAGAAAATTATCCCACATAACCGCCCGCGTCGACGTAGCCGCTAACTCAACATCTTTAGTAACATGATTGAACCTCGTCTTTTTATACTCCTCAAACGTCTTGGTTAGCTCCTCGATATCGGGGTTGGGGTTATCGCGAAGAAGATCGCGGAGAAGGTTGATAAGCACGACGGCGGATTGCCATCCTGTGTTTAGGCCGAAGCCGATGTTGGGCGTCATTTTGTGGACGGAGTCACCGACGAGGACGACGCGGTCTCTGAACCATTTCTTTGCGACGCCTTCTTCGAATGGTGCGGTGTGAGTCCAGTTCTTCGCGGCCCAGACTTCTTTGAACGTGACACCAGGGGCGAGATAAATATCGCCGTATTTCTTGGCAAGTGCATCGGCTTCTTCGGCGGTGATGTAGTACCGATCGTTTGTTGGCTTATCGAGTTTGAGATAAATGGTGAAGAAGTATTTCTCGTGCGATGGCATGATCAGTTGTGAGCTGAAGCCCGCAGAGTGACATTCGTAATCGACGCCTGGTTCGAGGTCTTTGGAGACAGTGGTGCCGTGGCCGTAGAAGCCGTAGAAGGTTGTTGTGAAGTCGCCGCTTGTAGCATCGGGGACGATATCGTCGACAAAGGTTCGTGTCGTGCTGTTGATACCGTCTGCACCGATAATGAGATCTCCGCTGTAGGAATGACCATCCGCGCACTTGACTTCGACACCATCGGGACCTGAGGCGATGGAGGTGACTTGCTTATCGACGAGGAGTTGGTTCGTTATGTCGGATAGATCGCCCATGAGAAGATTGACTAGATCGCCGCGTTGGAAGAGCATCCATTCATGGCCGTGGCTATAAATGTCAGCTTTCATCAAACAGCCAAAAGGAAGCAGACTCACTAGTGGCCAATATTCTCAATCATGTTACTCCAACTCATAACACTCCCATCACGTCTAAGATTGCATTTCTTCTTCATCGGCAAATGCAGCGCGCGTGCTTCATCAAGCAAACCAAGCTGATCCAGAACTCTCGAGCTCTGCGGCCAGAGACATACCGATGCTCCCCAGTTCAGATCAGCTTCCTTTCGCCTCTCTAGAATCGTAAAGTCAATGCCTGCTCGTTGCAGCGCAAGTGCCGCAAGAAGACCCGTTGGTCCAGCGCCGATGATGAGGACCTTGAAACCAGACATTTTGGAGATGCAAATGAACGAAACAATTGAAGTGGACTGAGGTTAATTTTGTACGAGCAGACTAAATACCCCTCTCGTGGAACCAAGGGCCAGGAAGAGCTATACGGCTTCCCCGGCTACGACTGTCGTTCAATGCTACATAGAAACTATTTTGATAGGTTGTAGTTGGGCGGATAGTTACGTTGGTAGGGTTTAGATCCATGAGGATCCAGAACCGTTGGAGTGATCGGCACTCGCTTGCAATTTAGATAAACATGGGTCTGGATGTTTTTATTCGATGGGGCTGAATCCTGAGGATAGGGGACGCGGTTACGAGGAGGCCTAACTGCCGAATGCCACGTTGTAGATTGTGATATTCAGGAACAGTTTGATAGGGATGTTGAGAATTGAAGGGATGGTCTGACTACGTAGATAGAGCTCTCCCACTTCCCGATCACGGTTCTCTAGACCTCGGGGCAGCCCTTCGTCACTCAGCTCCCTACCAGGCGAGTAAAATGGCTTAAATATGCCGTAGCATTGAGGATATCAGACTTGACCATCCACCGCTGGAAGATAGCCCCGACTGCAACTGTTCCGGCTGAAGGGCTATGGCCATTGTGCATAGGGGCACTTGATAAGATTACTTGTGAGCGAGTACTCTAGCCATAGTAAATCCTGGTAGATATGAAATCGAGACCTTAATAGGATAAGTTGCTAGAAGAAAGCCGTGGCTTAGAACTTTGGCAATATTGACTAATCTCAATAAGGAAAAGCCTAAGCCTCGAGTCAATCTTGGCATACTATTTTCAAGGACTAGACTTTTCCCAATCCTTATGTCAAGGCTGTCGTTTCTCCTATTCAGAGTGTTGCATATATACAATACTTGTAGCTGAAATTAATGTATATCACGCAATAGTCTAAAGCTGAGAACAGTCTTTATAATACTAAACCCCATATATAATATCTGAATTACTAAACTAAATGATAGTATCTTAAGTCCTAATCCACAACGAGCACCCAAGCCACTTAACAAGCTAAGCCTTTCAGATCGCACCCTCAAAAGGAGGTGCCTCCCTGCCCTCCGGCGGATCAAAAGTAGAATCCTCTACCTCATTCTCCGGACTCTCCTCATTTTCCTTCTCCTGCTCCTCCTGAACCTCCTTCTCAGCATCCGCCTCCTTCTGCGTCTGATCAATCGCCTCACTCGCATCCTCAAGCTTCTGCGCCTCCTCCTTCGGAAGCTCCTCAGCCTCGTTCTTCAACGCGGTCTGGATATCCTCACTAGTTTTGTTCAGCGTTGTCGTGGCATCTTTCAGAGATGCGTCTCGCTCTTCGGGACTCTTGCTGGGGTCTGTTGCCTGAGCGACTTCGTTGCTCGCCTTGGCGAGGTTGACGGCTGTGTCCTCTGTTGCTTGGGATGGAGCACCGCCTTCCAGGACTTCCTCTAGGGATTGCTCTTGTTGGCGGATGGTGTCTGTCTTGCCTTGGATGTCTTGGGCTTGGTTGACCTCCTTGTAGCCCTGTTGCACCTCTGGCACAGTGGTCTCGACCTTTGCAGCCTGTGCTTGGACCTCTGGGACTGACTCTGCCTGGTAATCCTTCTCAACCTTTTCAACTTTGTCTTCCGCGTCCTTCTTGCTGGTAGCATCCTTCTCGACATCATTCTTCTTCTGGGTCTCGGCCTGCTTGTGGCCCTTGGCCATGTAGTACAGCATGCCAATACTGGTCAACATTCCGATCAAACCTTCGAGCATGTTAAGAGAGAACCCATTGGCCGAGTTCTTGTTGCTGGCGTTCTTGGAGGTATCAGAGGGGTCTGGGATGGCCAGCTGGTTGAGGTTGCCAGCCACCTTCTGCCCGTTGATGGTGCCGGTGAACGCAGCTCCAATGACATAATTGGATACGGTCTTGCCGTCCTGCTGGCTGGTCTGGGCGACATTCAGCCAAGTGGGGGTCAGCGCAACGGACAAGTTGCCTGTGCCTTGATTCTGCTCCGACATGGTACCATCACCTGCCATAACTACCGCAGTGTTCTCGTTGTTCGTACCAGCCATGGTCAGCACAGCCGAGCTGCTAGCGGCGCTAGCTGTAATGGCCAGCGTCGCTACCAAAGCCGGGACTTTGTCAAGGCTGTAGAGGTAGTAGGTTCCCTGCCACGGGTTTGTGAACTGGGCTTGCCAAGTAAAGACCGCAGTCCAGGTACTAAGCGTGCACAGCTTGAAGCTGCCAGTACTCTCGAAGAACTTGTTCACCGCAGTTTTCTGGTTGGTAGTGTCACCCAGAGCTGTGCGAAACTGAGTAGCCAGTTGGGAGGATGGGTTCGCCTGGGTGTACTTGATGAACTTGAACGAGTCTGCCATACTCTGCTGATTGTCACTCGTAACAGTAAAGGCGTTTGAGTCAGCAAAGGGAGAGACTGCCAGAACGGCCACAGGAAACTGCTGGTAGAAGGTACCGCTCAGCGCTGTAACGTTGCCGGTGAACATGGCCTGAAGCTGGCTGGCAAAGTGAATGGTCTGCACCTGCTGGGTGCTGCCACTTGACACAGTGGCCAGTTTGGTGTATGTCAACGGTCCCTGCATTTTGGGATCGGTGCTAGGGTTGAAGACATCGTAGATGTCTACAGAAGCACCAGAGTTATTGGTGATTGAGGCAACGGGATTGCTTGTGGAGCTCATGATTGTCCAGGGTGAAGAGTAAAGCGCGAAGGGTTATGAGAAGAATGCGTTTTGTTGTATTGGATGATTGTAAGGATGAGTGGCTGTTGACATGGACAGTGTAGTCGTCGAAGCTATATATACATAAAACTCTGTCTCAACAGCAGGCAAAGACGGCAGCGGTGGGATAAAATAATGTTGATATTGCTGCGCTGGCTAGAATCGTTGAAGTTGTCCCTCACAAGAAGCCACAATTTGTCTCGTTCAAACTATCACGAATGCTCATTGCCTGTTTTTCTCGGTAATAATCCAATCATGTCTTGTCAGATGACGCTCAATATGCTCAGCCTCAGCTACCATCACAAGCTTATGCATCTATATCATAGTCGTTATAGGATGGGAAATTCAGCCAGCCACCACTCTGACCACCAATTTGAGTACGCTAGCCTATATTATCGGCATTGACTCAATTGGAAAGTCCAAGATGCCCTAGTGACGAGAAGAGGTCTTGTTGTGTTCGGTATAGAGATCATAGCTGGAGTAGTTGGGATCGCCCACCATGAGGGGTAACTCCCAGGGACACATCATACACATGCCGACATCACGTTTCTAGTTTGATTCAGCCAGCCACTATACGGCCAGTCCGTTCTCATCTGACCGCTATGCACAGTTTTGATTCAAATCTGTCAGCTTAATATCAACTATTGATCTCACCACCCCTCGCCTTACCACTCTCAGCATCGCTTCCGTAGCTGTGATGCCCCCATTCGGAGACAAAATGCCGAAAAACGGGACTTTCGTCCAAATTCAGCTCGTCACTAGTCTCACTGCCGTATAGCTACGAATCAAACGAGCTACCATTTCCGGTCTGAATACGAAACATGCAGCCCTAAACTCTCCATCGGTACATTTCATCGTTAGCTTCGGTAGCTAGCGCCACGTAAGGAGCTTGGGCCGCCTATCACCCCTCGATCACAATGATAGTGTGTGCTCAGCCGTTCGAACTAGCCAGTCACGAGTGTCGCTGTTGGTTTGTAGAAGTCAGCCCTAGGCTTATGATGAGCCGCACAACCGGTCAATGGGCGGGGAATTCTGACCTTGCTTGAATAGTCTGGGGCCAAAAGACCAGTAACATGCCTCGTAATTGATTCGTATGTGGCTGCTTGGGATAATCTTGTATCACACAAACATCTCTTCTAAACTCAATTGGCAGAAATGTGCAGAGTCTAGATCCAATAGCGCCGGTAAGGACGAGAGCCGACCTCCGCCTCATGATGGAGGGAACGGCCCGGATATTGGTATCAAACGTGTTCGGATATACCCGTATAAGCTAATACCCTCAAATGGCTAACGAAAAGGCCGGATGTCATTGAGTGTAAGTCACAGTAACATTCTTGGATCAAGTTAATTATCAACCGCCATCACCGCAACAATCCCAACTCCCAAAGATTATCACTTCCTTTGCCTTTCACTTTGCCCTCTTCTCTCGTCCAGAACTTCTTAATCGTATCATCATGGCTGCCCCCAAGATATCTTTTGCCAACCACTTAGACGTCAGCGTCATAGTCTACGACTCATTCAGTGACCAAGACAAGACCAACTACTTCGGCACCTTGACCTCCATTGCAACTGTACCCGCCAAGACTACAACTTCACTGCAACTCCAGCACCCAACCTCAGTACTAATCATCAGCGATGCAAAGTCTAACTCCCCTCTGGCACGTATCATCTACCTGCAAGATGTGAGCACCGGCCCATTTGCCGTAGGCGAAGCTGATGTTAAGGCCATGGCTCAAACCATGGCTTTCATCACATTCATCACCAACAATAAGAACGACCCGCTCACTCAGGCCTTCAATGCTATCTGGAAAGATACCTCAAAGCCACAAGTCACGCCCGTGAACAAGTTCTTTGCCCAGCATGAACAGTACAAGAGCTGTACGTTTGCTACCTACATGATGGGTATTACATACACAGCAGAGCAACCTGAGTCTAAAGGCAAGCCTATGGACCAGGCCTTGTACTCGCTCAGTACTCTCGCCACGCTACTTGGTGCGAGCTGGCCAGAATTCCTTCCGGATATTGTGGTCACAAAGTTCACTTGCAACACCAACAATGATGTCCTGGCTCTCCAAGCCGGGATAGATCTGAAGAAGTTGCCTGCCCAGTCAGATGAGGCACTGCAGTTCTTTGGGTCGCTGTTCAATGTCCAGCACCTGCAGGTCTCGGTCATGTTCAATTATGCGGTGGGCTTGAACATATTCGGCACGCGTCTCTCTATCAGCCTCGATGCTATGCACGTACCCTTTGGCGGCGCGGGGACCCTGAACATCAACAAACCCACTGCCACCATTGACATCAATCCGCTCTTCAAGTTTGTTGTTTTCACTGTTACCGGTGACATGCCGTTTGACGTATTCGGTAACAAGTTTGAAGCTGATTTGTCTATGACCATCGACAACATCGAGGCTGCCTTTGGTGTAGTCATCAAGGGAGACAAGGGCCCGTTGCCGGCACCACCAGTCATGAAAGGCGTGCACTTTGATTCCTTTGGCGTCGGAATCGGAATAATCTTTGAGCCGCCAAGTGCAGCAATCGGCCTGTCAGGTCAATTGCACATCGGTGACGCTGGCAACAACACCATAGTGCCTCTTGACGATGACTCATTCGTGGTTGTTTGTCAGTTGATAGAGGAGGTACCAAACCCGCTCTATATCTCCTTCTACGTGCCCAAGATGCACCTTACGGATGTGTACACAGTCTTCACCAACGCACAGTGTCCCGTTGATGTACCCGTATTGTTTTCTGATCTCTCCTTCCAATGGTCCGAGAACCCTATGGAACCTGTCGTGTTGCCTGACGGGTCGCTTTCCAACATGGGCTACGGCTTCAGTGCAGCAGCCGACATCTTTGGTTTTGACTTTTACGGCGACGTAGAACTTGATCTCACCAACGGGGTAAAAGCAGACATTGAGATGTCTCCCCTGTCGCTTGGCAACATATTCTCGATCAAGGGAGATGGTGTCGGCGTTAGCTTGAAGGTAGATGCCAATGGCAATCGCATCAAGAATAACCAGATCATCACCAAGGCTGCGCAGAAGCAGGCGCTCCAAAACGCCACGATGAAGCAGATGGTGCCTCCGGGTGGCGCGGTGTTGAAGATTCAGACGCTGGCCTCGCCCTTCTTACACATCAACGGTGCTATCAATTTATTCGAGGTTGAGAATTGGCACCTGGATGCAGATATTACCTCGGGCGGCATCAAGTTTGATGTGGGTTTTGGCGGCATCTTGACTTCCAACATGAGCTGTACACTGTCCGACTTTCATAACCTGGCGGCTTCGTTCCAATACGGCCTCAACGACACTATTTCACTACCCTCAATCGGCGGTGTAAGCCTCGGATCTTTACCTGTACAGGCACTGGTCGGTGCGCACTTTGCACTAAACACAAGCTCGTCAGACATCGTCCTGTCAGTTGGAGGCAGCTTCGACTTCGAAGGCCTAACGCGCAACTTTGGCGACTTCACTGCGGACGTGAACATCGCAAGCGTAAGCGATCTTCTCAACGCCATCCTCAACAATATCGAGAGCAATGCCAGCCAGATATTCGGCGACCTGTTGAACCAAGCTGGCGTATGGGCAAACAAGGTTCAACAGAACGTCATCACAGGCGTGGAGAACGTCGCAAGCGTCTTACAAAATGCCTTCAATCAAGACGCCAACGAAGCAGCCACTACGATGAAGCAGGCAGGCTTCGCAGCCAACACTATAGCGAGCGGTCTGCAAACAGCCTATGGCTTGTCAGCAACAGCCGTCGCGCAGACTATGCAGCAGGCCGGATTCGCTGCTCAAGAAGTGGCCTCGGCGTTGCAGAGTACGTTTGGCAATGATGCTAAGATGATAGCCTCGGCTATCCAGACGGCGTATGGTTGGAGTGCTGACCAGATCAACGGGTTGTTGGGTGATATTGGTTTTAGCGCTGATCAGATTGGTCAAGCTTTCCAACAGCTTGGAGGAGAATTTGAAGACATTGGGAACAAGATTCTGCATGGCCTTGATCCTTCAAACTGGCCAAACCCCTTCGGGGGCGGTGGTATTTTCGGTGGGGGCGGCATCTTCGGTGGCGGGTTTCCCTAAGTGGTATTCTGAGGTGGAGGGAGAGTTCATGATGGTTGTTGCCATGATTGTACTATCTCAAACTCGTGTTGACGTATCCCGAGTGGTTTCAGAATGAATAATGTTTGTAGCGGTAATTCAATATAGCGAAGTACACGCCGTAGTTAGATATAGTGAAATTGGTTTCTTCGTGTTGGTTGGACTTGGAGACGAAGGATTGGAGGAAACTGAGATAAGCATTTCTCCATGATCGATCGAACGCGATATGGAATTCTGCTAGGGTGAGGGCTGGGAATGATCGAGTTATCCTGATATGATACTGGAAAGCTTGCCATTGGCTTATCTCAATCTTATGCATACTAATAGCCAGCTATTATTTACTCGAATAAATCCACCGTAGTCCAAACTATAGAAGCTAACATTTCCCATGACCATTCCACTCGAGCAGGCTCGATGCTCCTCAGAGTTTTCAGATAGGCCACGTCTGTGCCGCGCTTTTTGCCAGAGCATCATTCGAGCCATCCTCAACAACATCATAAGTCGCCTCATCAGTCCAAAACTCATAATCATTCGCCTTATTACCAGGCTTGCTGATCTGCCAGGGCATCCACGGCACACCAAGACCATTGAATACATCGATATGCTGACCGACCGTGGTAGACTTGCTGCTCCCAGTAGCACCAAACTCCTCAAACAGCATGAGCTTGTTGGCGCTCTTGGCGTGCTGCAGCGCAACTGGACCCTTGTTCTTGAATTCGTTGACGCCCATGTAGGAGTGGATGGTAACGAGGTCCAAGGCCTTGCAAGCCCAGTTCTCTGCGACGTCTGAGTTGGGAAACTCATTACCACCACCTGAGACCTCGTGTTAGTGATGGAATGATAACTCTGTGTGCGGAATCACTTACCAGTGGAGATTAGAACCTTGCTGCTACCCATAATTCCCCGCATGAAGCCAGCTCGATCACACCACCACGACGGATGAGGCGGAATGTTGTTGTTCAAATGGCCCTGCCCTTCGTTCTGGATATTGAACGCAAAGATATGGCTGCTCAGATCTTTCCAAGCTGGACTTCCACTGATCAACGTGTTCTTATGTTCAAGAACGTGACGGATGCGATTCTGAAAATCGGAAATGCAATTCTTGTCCGAATACCAGAACTCAACATTGTTGGCGCTAGCAGGCTGAGTGTTGCAGTCTACTGCAGGCAAACGGTACTTTGACACGTAGGCATCGCTTCCCCAGCAGCCGAGCTGGTAGCGATCGTGGATCGCGATGGTGAGCTTGATGCCTCTGGCTTGAGCTTCTACCATGAGTTGATCTATGGCTTTGAGCTGGGTGTCGTCCCAGACACCCACGGTTTGGGGCTCAATGTCAGGCATTGCGATTGAGCCAGTGCTTTTGAAGTTCTGGCCAGTTGGTGAAATGAAGATTCGCAGAACCTTGAGATTCGCATCCTTGATTGCGTCCAGGACTTCCAATCTATCCTGCCTGGTATGGATGTCAGTTTATATCATCATTGGTACCTGGATGAGCTAGTCTTACTGCTTGAAAGCATGGAGGAAGAAGGAGTTTACGCCCGCGAAGCTATTGCCTTGCTGGCGGACGGCGAGCTTGGAGCCATGAGGCGTGGCTACTGCAAGCAGAGCTTGACCCAATGCGAAAAGGCTGAAGCTCTTCATTGTTGCTAGGGATTGGGGAATGGTTCAGAATGGTTCGAATAAGCTTAAAGTGCTTGATTATCCTGAAAACTTTAGGGGCTGTAATCTTATCTTATATAAAAAACTTAACTATGGATGCCACCAACTCCTGAAAGTTGCCCTGGCTAAGGATCAAAGTGACACTATAGGCTTGGTCCCAGCATCCAAATCTACCTGCGACAAGCTTCCGCTTTGGGCGATATCCGTAGGTGCTGGAAATACCAAGCTGGACTGGGGCAGAGGGTTGCGATCTTCTCTTGAGATTCCCAATAAGCATCGGATGATGAGGACCCTTTCTGTTTCCGTTGACACATTAATCAACTTGACATCGTGACCTATGCATCTTCCCCGCATTTTGACTCCTTTTCGCAACGCGTGGGCTGTTAAGCAAGTAATATGCAATCTTGGCTTTCACATGGCCTTGAACGGGATTACAAAATACCACTCTAGCGTGTAACAGAGTCTCGGAGTCCAAATCTGGGCTGCCCGGACAGTGATTCATTGGCTCTTGAAAGCAGCTTGGACGCGAATATGAAAGCCCGGGTTAGCGCTTGAGGGTCACTAGTTTGTTTCACAGCCCTATACCTGCAATATCAACCATGTTCGCCGTGATCTCCATACACATCAGTCCTTAATGTTATCGAACATGGTAAGGATAACCCTTAATTATTAGCTTTCGTTGGTTCGTTGTTTGAGCTTCTTTTTACAGTAAGAGTAAGCATGGCTCATTGTGTTCTTAATGCTAGAGCTATGCGCATAATAATCTAGATTACTTACATCTCTATATGACTCGATGTAGATGTAGGCGTTTGGACCTCGTTCGCGGCGAGAGCTACTGATTGATATGACATCCTAAATTGGCTATTCACTTCGTTGTCTTTTGACGCCCTCACAGCGGATGATGCACTAGTGTTCTGATATAGTTGTAGTTGGTATGTATGTTACATACGTTAATACTATAGCTATGAGATCCATGATTCGACCTTTAAAATAGCCAACCGCTATGAACTGTCTAGCACTCAGGCTCTGAGACTCGCTTGGTACTCGCTTTGCGTGGATTCTTGGCTGCAAAAACAGCCGTCAGTTCCTCCAAGGTCCGGCCTTTGGTTTCGACGAAGAAAAAGTAGATAATGGTAAACTCAAAGAGATCCCAGAACACAAAGAACACGTAGCTGTAATAATATTGTTAGGGGCATAGCTTATAGTATGGCTTCGAAGGTGTACTTACAACCAGTATCGAATGTTCTTCATAGCAACCGGAGCTGCAAAAGTGTTGACAAACCCCGCACACCCGGAGGTTATCATAAAGACCATCATGCCGTTTGCTCGCTGATCATCTGTCGGTGTCAGTGATAGATCATGTTAGGCAGTATTGTGCCAGGAGGAACTTACTAGCTAAAACCTCTGCTGGATAAATGGGCTGCATTGGAGTGAATCCAACAGCAAAGACAACGCCGAAAATAAAGATAAACGCAATGCTTGCTGAACTTGAGGGGGTGCTACCTGATCGCTCATACTCGGCTGCTGTAGCGGCAACGATAGCGAGCGCGATAGACATGCCCAGACACGAGCCCATCAGCATCTTGCGTCTTCCAACAATATCGTGAAGACGAGCTTCATTCAGCACTGTCAGCGAGACAAGTTGTCTAGTTTCACTGATTTGACATACCTCCAATTGTAGCAGCCACCCATCCGGAGAGTGCGTAGAACGCATTCAGCAAAAGAACCATGTTGGTAGAAGTTATCCCGACATTTTCGACCATCAACGGGAGATAGTAACTCGAAACGTTGTTACCGG
This sequence comes from Fusarium denticulatum, assembly GCA_013396175.1. Classification (NCBI taxonomy): domain Eukaryota; kingdom Fungi; phylum Ascomycota; class Sordariomycetes; order Hypocreales; family Nectriaceae; genus Fusarium; species Fusarium denticulatum. The sequence goes on along the minus strand of JAAOAK010000020.1, from coordinate 134,353 downwards.
AAAACTGACCAAACCAAGACATTGCAATGACAAGCATAAGTCGATATCGGCGAGCGCGAGTCTTGTATAGGCTTCGTAGGTCGAAGCAAGCCCACTGGGAACGGCCTTGAACTTCAACGAGTGATTCGTGAATCTCTTGCATTTCAATAGCGACGATCGGGTGCTCGGCGTCGCCGTTTGCGTGATGCTTGATAATAAACTCGCGAGCTGCTTCATTTTTTCCTTGCGCAACCTGCCATCTCGGACTCTCGGGCAACATCCAGCTGCCCAGGCAGACGAGTCCGGGACAGAGCATCTGCAACCAGAGGGGAAGACGCCACTTAATGTTGCCGCTCAAATGGAGGTTCGCACCGTACATTGCTAGTACCTAGTAAGTCATATTGGTCGATTTGAGTTAAAGATTGTGTAAACATACTGAATGTTGCAATGATGCTTCCCATATAGTACAAAGTGTTATATGTTCCTGCGACCGTAGCTCGTTGAAGAGGAGGCGCAATCTCAACGAGAAGCATCGGCGCAGCGACGGTATTGATAGTCGAAAAGAAGCTGAGGAGGAATCTGGCGGCGATAAACGAAGACAAAGTCGGGGCTACTGCAGTGAAGATAGCAGATACGCAGATTAGAAACGAACTGATAGCGAGAGTCAACCTACGACCCCTCCAGTCGCATAGCCAGGTGAACAAGGCACCCGACATCTGTCCAATCTGGAAAATGGAGAAGACCAAGCCAGTTGAAGTCGACCCAGTGTCACCCAGTCCGTAATATTCCTGATACTCTGAGAGGACATTAATCGAACCCATGAGTGAGCCGTCGTAACCGTTCATGGTGGAACACAGGTAGATGAGCGCACAAGCCATGTACAGCTTGAGATGGCCTTTGCCCCATGGTGACGGAGCTCCAACATTGTTGAGCGCTGTCGCAATGGCATCTGGGGTCTGCACAGATTCTTGCTTTTCGTTATTGGCATCATAAACATGCTCACTGTGAGACTGGTCAAGCTCTTTAGACATGCTGAAGGTTGAGTGATTGAGTGTAAAGTTAATAGTGTGGATACTACAGGTCGATCGGCGGAAGATCCATATGTATATACATTGCAACTGTAACTACTTTTAACATCAAAGGACCGGCGTGCGGGGAAGACTCGAAGTGGTAGGGATGCTCACGACGGTGTGGAGACGCGCTAGGACGTGGTTACAGATTTCCGAACTGCCGCATTAGCTCATGACCCTAAAGAGTCGGAATATACGTGGTGGCGGGTAGCATTATTGTCCTTGGCTTGTGGACGGGTGGACTGATATGGTTGTCGCCGATGTGTGAGACACAATTGCAACGTGACATGTTGACGCACATTGTCCACGATTAGGGCTGTTGACCGGTGATCATGAGGGGAAACAAGGTGGCATTGGATGGGATCTTTTAAGACCCCAATGCTACGCAAAACATACCAAGCATGGACCCAGTGTCTATGCATCTTGGTTGGTTTGACTGTCCCATTCGTTGATTATCTACCATGCATCCTGCAACACCTATTGTTGGTCTGGCCACCACATGGAGACTGAAAATCAGGATGACGACGATGGCGCCTGGCTACCTGCAGAAAAGGTCCAACGCGTTGTTCGCCTGTACTTGATAAAGAGAAACAGGTAGTATAATATCCGATATAGGTTGACCGGACACCAAATTCCCACGGGTAGTTTCTACGATCGAGTCAGCCATCCATCCATCGGCGCAAACGAGCTTGACGGCGAACAAGTCGGAGAGGACGACATACGAGACCAGTTTCTACAACTCTACCATCTCGAACAACACCAAGGCCTAACTTGTACTTGACAGTCCTGAAATTCTCGCTCACGCGCAATGAAATGGCACCGAAGCAACAACGCGCGTCTTAGCCATCGGGTCGACTCAACCCGCTATACTTGAGCCACGCGAGGGCAACATTACCTTCGGTCGAGTTCTACAGGCCGTCATAAAAGAAGTCTTCAGAGCACAGTTTCGTTGGTGTTGATTGGTACAAGGGCCTCTTGGGCGTACACAAAGCCCAGTATTCTTGAGTAAACGTCTGGAGGTCGTAGCCACCAGTGTGAGCTCGACTACATTGACCAGCGGGAGGATCGGTACGCATAACGGTTGGAGAGCGAAGGCTGGTGAAATTCGAGCTACGACATACAAACACAAGAAATATTCGTGTTGATTACAGTGTCTGCGGCCATCGAAGCACCATAACAGGAAAGATGGCATCAAATATCGAGGCTCTAGTAGATAAAATCATCTATGCTCTAGGTTAGGATAGCGAGCACATCTTTAACAGAGAATACATCGGAGTTCAGGCCTGGTTATTGCACGCCTCCCGATCCACCTTACAAATGAAATGATGAATAGGACCAATAAACTAAATATTTCGTGTCCCGCTGGTACGGTGAGCAGTGGCTTGACGCCGTTGCGGTCCAAGCGTTTATCGTTCTGCACAAATAATATCGATCTTTTGTATGCTCTATCTTGCTGTCCCAGGTCGTAGTGGCTTCATCACCTGGTTTCAGATAGACATCGTGTTTAGCGCCGGATCTTAATGACGGCAATCAAATCATAATAAAGTCGGTAACTCGTATCGGCGCCAATCTAAGGTCTTTATACAAGCTTTTTGCTAAAGAAATAGTCGGAAAATAAAGCTCTATAATAAGATAGCTTCGGACATGCCGGAGCTAGGACGGAGATTCATATCTCCTCACTAGTGTCACCAATTGACGGCTCCAACGACTTTCCATCTTCGGTATAGCGCATCCTTGGAGAGACACTGCCGAGGTCTCTGTATCACGCCATGTGTTTGGAGCTTTCTTGGTCGTCAAAACTTAATTGAGTACCGTACACTTCCTTCGTGAAATCGGAGATGATCATCTCCAACTACCGTACTCGATAGTATCCGTGAAGTTCGGATCCGAATAGTGGATGCTACCTATATGCCAGTACCCTGTTGTCCTTAGTTCTGAAACAGGTCCGTGTAGAGCAAAACGCCTCATTGTCACTGTAAGTGCGCCACTAAGTTCAGGTTTAAACTGTTGCCTAAGCTTGTTGCGCGCGATGCTCACTCTGTACCTAGACAGCAATAAGCCCAAGCCTCTAAATTGTTGAAAAAAGGATTCTCCCTCACCGCTGATGTCTCCCTGAACTCTTCTCATCAAATTCGGAGTCGGATTGCAAGACCATGGAACTCCCCGAAACAACCGGCCGACGGGCCAATTCATCCTGCGCCGAATGCAGACGTCGTCGAGTCAAATGCGAAGGCCAGACCTTTCCCTGTCGGCAATGCGTCTACTACCTCGTCCCACATCTCTGCCATTATCCTGCAAGGAAAAAGAGACATAATGTATCTATAAAGTAAGCCCGCGCATATAAACAAAGTGGGCCTACGCTTACGCCGAACTGATAGATCTCACACCGAACTTAGCGATAGTTACGCCAAGGCCCGAAAGGTCATCGAATCGTTGTTCCCCTCGAGCTCACTTGATGAACTCTCCTGCATGAACCGTCAGCAGTTGCTGATGCGACTGCAAGCTTCCAAGGCACCACCACCTGCTGCTGAGACTGAGCCGCAGGATCATCTGCAGGTTTTGGAACCATCGGTGGAACAGAACTTTACTTGGGATGAAGTATCTGAGACCGAAAGTGAGACGTCGCGCGTAGCAGACGACGTCAACGGACTGGCTTTCTCACGACAATCACTCAACGCGTCATATTTGGGCATATCATCGGTCCCTACTATTCTGAAAGTCATCGCCCATCTCTGTCCTCATGTCCAGCAACGAGTTCCCAAGGGTTCTGAAGCTTGGCGCAGTCCATCAAGCCTGGCTGCTAGTCCAGGTGACATGGCCTGCCTGCAAGTGGATGAAATACCGCTTATAAACGCCTACTTCAGCCACGTACACCCTGTCATTCCAATGGTAGACGAAGCCGACTTTCGTCAGCATTATCTCCGATCCAATACAGAAGAGGATGAAGCTGGGCCATGGCTGGCGCTGATGAATATGGTGCTCGCTATGGGCTCAATGGCATCAGGCTCAGTCCACTTCAGCGCACATAACCCTTTTTACAAACGAGCTCTACCGCATCTAAACATCAACTCCTTTGGTTCCGGGCATCTCTATATGGTGCAAGCACTGGCTCTGTATAGTGGCATGGTTCTGCACTTTCTCAACAAGCCGAACATGGCGGTTGCTGTCATGGGAGCAACCCTGCAGATGGCCGTTGCTATGGGCTTGCATAGGGTGCAGGCTTCGCAGGGCTCTACGAATACAGCTTGCCATCCTGCCAATGGCTCGACTGTCACGCGAATACGTACTTGGTGGTCGATTCTGTGTCTGGATACGTGGGCGTCGTCCACTTTGGGGCGTCCTAGTCACGGATATTGGGACCCAGCTATAACATTGACTTCGCCAATGTCAATCCTCCAAGATTTGGTAAGCCACACTAAGCACTTCATTAGACCCCTTTGCTTAGACGCATTGCTATATACTAGGATTACGTAACGATATCCCTCGCCGCCAGTGAAAGGTTCTGTAGGATTGCCACGCGTGTACAACAGCGCCTCGCCCGGTTACCTCTAATCAGCCCCGACGAAGTCGACGAATTCGATCGCGAATTGATTGCCTGGAAAGATTCGTTACATATGTTCCTAGCCCATCGTGATCAATGCCCGCCAAGCGTCAATACTGCACGAGCGATTCTTTGGTGGCGATGGATCACAACTCGGCTTACGCTCTACCGTCCAGGGTTATTAATCACGGCGCTGCGTCAAAAGCCATGGGGACTAGAGAATACCCGTGAGGCAGCCCATGCACGAAAATGTATACAGATCGCAAAAGATGGAGTTGATCTAATGGCACTGGATTGGGTTTCGAACCAGTTCATTTGCTGGAATAGCGCTTGGAACCTCTTTCAGGTGTCATTAGTCCTCGTTCTGGGTCTGATGTCCGATAAACAAGAGGCAGGTAACTTCAAGTGCTATGACTCAGTTTGCCAGGCGATTGAGTTATTTGCTTTGATGGAGCCGCTTGACCCTGGTTGCACTCGAAGTCGAAAGCTTCTGCAAGGTCTGTTGGATAACACGAAGGGTGCGGAGGAAAACACTGCTTTCCCGACACCTGAAGGGCTGGATAATTTTATACTTGACTATCTCGGTACAGATTTAGTTTGGGAAGATGTGGATTGGCTAGGATACCTTTAGATTGGATTGAGTCAGATCCTACTTCCGACATCAGCTCGGAAACTGGGCGTATCAGCACCGGGTTCTTTTCGATGTATTTTTGCAGGTCACATAGTCTTGTAGGTGCTCTTCCAGACGAGACAGATTGAGTGATGAAGATACTTGCACAACATGGGCATGTAGGCCTCATATCGCCATTCAATATTTACTGCTCTACAGTGTAAACGCTATATACACGAACAAAACACTCTTCAAGAGCTCAGGCCTTAACAGTAGCACCAGTAATGCTAATAGTATAATCAAGACCCTTGGAAACTTCAGCACTCAGATCAAAACCATCATACAAGATAGGCTTAGCAGGAGCATTGGCAACAACAACACTGACATCGTCACCAGCCTGAACAGGAACAGTACCGGCGCCATCCTTAAGCGTAACATAAGAAGACTCGCCACCCTCGCGGTAGATAGCAACAGTAGCGACGAACTCAGCTTCAGCAGAAACCTTGACCTCAAGTGAAGTACCAGTGACGTCAAGAGGAATGATGTTGGCGCCCATGTAGCGGGGTTGGCGATCAGCTTTGGGCTTGTAGGATCCAGTACCAGCGGCTTCCATGTCGACGAAGGGGATCTCAGCACGTTGCTGGAAGAAAACCTCTTGGGCGGTAGGATGACCGATGTCAACGTAGGCCATGCGAGCCCAGTAGCGACCGACGATATCACCAACAGTAGCGTTCTGCGAAACGCGAGCAAGAGTATGAAGAGGAGTCTCGTTGCTATCCTTCTCGTACTGCAATTGCAGCTGTCGAATGGTATCTTGGCCCAGACCAGCAAAGTCATCAGGATTGTAAGTCAAATACGCCAGGAAAGGCCAAGCTTGGTAGTAATTGCCAGTATCGACGGATCCATCGACAATGACCTGGTGAGAATCACCAAGAACCTTTTTAAGCTCGATTTCAGTGGGAGAGGTCTCCTGGTTATGGTTCTTTCGCGCAGGTGCGCAAATGTCAGAGGTCTTGTATGTATCAGCGACCCAGTTCGCGAGCGTCTCCCACCAAGCACCAGTTCGACCCTGATTAACCCAAGCTTTCTGATGATAATGCATTCCATGACCATACTCATGGACCGTAACGCCCGGTACAGCGAGGTACTGATCCACAACCTCAAGGTAGGCCATGCCCGTTGCCTGATCACTATGCATCACACCCGCCGCGCTGCCCAAGTCACCAACAGTGTAGACATTAGTCTTGTACTTTGGCCCACTATCAGTCTCATCGTTGAACGAAAGACCAGGAGATCGCCACTTTAACGTTCCGACGAAGCATTCGTATGCTGCTTCGAGCATATCCAGCGATTGGGCGGTTGCATCGGCGGAACCGGCGTAGATGCGGAAATGCGCTGAATCCTTGAAGTTGGAGCCGCCGGGGCCGATGTTGGGATTCGCGGTGTATGTCTCTGCTGCCGCCGGGGCATCAGCTGTTTGGGTCACGGCCTGGGGGAGGGCGTGGGCGCCAACGGCGAGAAGGGTTACAGTCGCAGACTTGAAGAGACCCATTGTAACGAGTGAAGAAACGAAGGTGATATGTTAAAAAAGACAAAAACGAATGAAGGATAGCTGGAGTATTGGAATAATCTGGGCCATCATCTTGTTTTTATGCTTGGATCAAGCTTAACTGGGACGTGCGAGACGAAGTTCCTCGATTGGTGGACTTTTGATGTTTCGGTTCATAGCAGTTTCAACATGGAGTTTCAGAACAGGGGATTCACTATGTTTAAATTGTCGATACGGGAGAATCTGTTTAGGATCATCGTGTTGCCAAGAGAAATTGGGGCTGTTTGATTGCCCAGTGGCATTGACGGGTTTCATCTCGGGGCATTTTGCACCGAAGCTTCCGTCAAGCTTCTAGAGCCCGACTGCCAGCATTTCGAACTGTGTCTCGAAGTTTATGTACAACGGAAGTAACATTATGAATTAAGCTTAAAATGTATCAGTTTTGAAGTTTATTTGAGCTGAGTTGTTGGTCTGGTGACCAGACACTTTCATCACGTCATAGCCGATAATTACCCGTCGCATCACGCAATGACCCATGGGTCATCCGGTCATGACTCCATCTCACTACCCATCGACTCATCCTTGTTTCATCCTCAGCACAACCCTCTCATAAAACCCCAACTCAACATGTCTTCAGAACGCGCTGAAGACGCGAGTCAACAGCCTCTTCTGTCCGAGCATCGCCAAGCAGACCACGATGCATCCGCGTCGCGGGGTACTTTCACGCGTAACCTCGGCGCCGTCGAAGCGTTCGGTATAGTTGTCAGTATCGTCATCGGAAGTGGTGTCTTTACTTCTCCCGGCTCAATCGACACGAATGTTCCATCGCCGGGATTAGCGTTGGTTATTTGGTTGATTGGTGGTGTTTTGGCTTGGACGGGTGCCACGACTTTTGCTGAGCTTGGGACTGCTATTCCTGGCGAGGGTAAGTTTTCTTCCTGTTGTTTTCGTGGGGATTGTCTAACGGGTACAGGTGGTGTTCAACCATATCTTCAGCATATATATGGCGATATCTGGGGTTTCCTCGCAGCGTGGACATGGATCGTCACCGTCATGCCAGCAACGCTAGCGATCCTCTCCATCGTGTTTGTCGAAAGCGCATACTCAGCCGCAGGCGTGATAAACGAGGACCACCGCATATCGCACAAGCTTCTCTCAATCCTGGTATTGATCGTTATGAGCGTCGCAAACTCCATTAGCACGAAAGCAAGCACTCGGCTCAACGGCTTCTTCGTGGTTCTCAAGTTTGTTAGTATTCTTGTCGTGGTCATGGCTGCGCTAGCTGTTGTCGGCGTTCATGCCACGCATCCTGATAAAGAGGTTGGAGGAGGAGATTGGTTCAAGAAGAATTGGTTTGAGTATAGAGATACGTATAATCCTAATGGGCCGGATACAGATTGGAGTAAGTTGAGCCAGTGGGAGATCTTTGGACATTATTCTGCTGCGCTTTATGCAGCGCTTTGGGCTTACTCTGGCTGGGACAAGGTGAGTTCCTGATTGTTCACTACCCGGTCTCGCGCTAACGTTACTAGGCCATCTATGTTTCCGCCGAGCTTTCGCAACCTGCTAAGCAACTTCCCCTTGCTATCAACACCTCGATTCCAACAGCGATCATCTGCTTCCTTGCCGCCAACGCTGGATACTACGTTCTCCTCCCATGGGATGTCGTCAGCACAACCGATAGCGTGGCCGTCACCGCCCTGACGCGCCTTTTGGGTCGAGGCTTCGGTATCGTCACGGCTGTTCTAATCTGTCTAGTCGTCGCAGGCTCTTTACTCGGCAACTCATTCGTCGCAAGCCGTATGTGCGTCGCTGCAGCAAGAAAGGCTTGGATTCCTAGTCTTTTCACCATCGTTGGCCGCGTCGGCTTTGAGCCTGATGCTGAGGAGACCGAGGACTCTGAAGATGAGTCTACGAAAGAAGCGGGAGATGCACCCATCAACGCCGTCATTCTATCAGTTGTCCTTGCATCACTCTACATTCTGTTTGGAAGCTTTAGAGCTCTTTTGACACTGAATGGTCTGGGAGAGTACTCTTTCTTCTTCCTCACGGTTCTCGGTGCTATCATCCTTCGATATCGTGAACCTGATCTGGAGAGACCTTACAAGACATTTTCAATCAACCCAGTAGTGTTTGTGTTGGTCAGCGGATTTGTGGTTGTTCGAGGTGCCATCTTTGCACCTACTCAGGCGATTGTCATCCTCGTCATCTGGGCTCTGGGCATTGCCTTTTACAAGGTGCGACAGTACTTGTCCACGAGGTAGAGTCAGTAACAAGTAATGCGTGATATGGATCTTAATTGGGGAGGCAATTGCGAGGACTGCTTCTGCTATAATGTGTCCAAAGAGTTCGGGATGGCGACATGGAAACCGAATTAGAATTTATGAGCGATACTCACCAAGTAATAGCTGAATCTTGATACGAATAATAATCATTTGATTACTGACCGTTACATCTGATCGCCTCCGCTAGCGGAGATTGTGCGGTTATTCATGCCGAGTATGGTAGTTCTCGCCGCACGCAATGCTCGTGGAGATGGCATCATCACAACTAGTATCTACTAAACCACAAACCCGATTAGATCCAGCCATAGTATTGGACGTCAAGGTGAAATCGCATCGGAAGCATGCAACCTATCGTTATTTGTCAGAACGATAGATGAGCTACCCCACGGACTGAACATTGATGTGCTTGCTGGATAATTGACGACTTGACCAGGATGCGACCCAGCTTTTTGGTAGAGGCTGTGCCATACATAGCATCTGAGGATCAGCATAAATTAGACCTTTTCCTCGATGTTTCTGCATTGCATATCATATCATATATAGATTGAAGATGTCTGAACTACCTGCAAGGAAATGGTACCACTGGTACTCACCGACCGACACACCTGAGGAAAAGAAGCTCATCCTAAAGCTTGACCTTTTACTAGTACCTTACGCATTTGTGCTCTACTGGGTCAAATATGTCGATCAGACCAACATCAGTAAGCTCAATCTTCTTCTTCCAGTGGTATCTTGCACTGACCACATCAGATAATGCCTACGTCTCTGGCATGGCAGAAGATCTCGGGTTTCACGGCAACGAATTAGTCCAGTTCCAAACAATATTCGTCGTTGGAAACGTCGTCGGTCTTTTACCCTTCATCTATCTCTTCCCTCGCGTTCCAATGCACATCTTGGTTCCCAGTCTTGACCTCGGTATGTCACCAACTACCGCCGTGTTCAACACCGCTGACCTGTAACCAGGATGGGGCATCTTTACACTCCTTCAATATCGCGCCACGAGCTACGCAGAGATAATGGCTTATCGCTTCATGGTATCCATCTTTGAAGCATCGTACTTCCCTGGTGTTCATTTCGTACTCGGAAGCTGGTACAGATCAGATGAGATTGGCAGAAGAGGCGGGTTATTTTACATCGGCCTTACGCTCGGAACTATGACCGCTGGTCTTTTACAAGGTGCTGCTACACAATATCTCGACGGCCACAACGGGCTCGCTGGTTGGAGATGGAACTTCATCATCAACGCAATCATCACATTGCCTCTAGCCTTTGTGGGATACTTTCTCTGGCCTGGGACACCTGATAAGCCCAATCGCTTGGTCATGAAGAAGTCTGAAATTGCACTAGCAAAAGGCCGTCTCGAACGCAATGGTTCCAAGGTCAGAAGTACGCCCTTTTCGTGGAGTTTGCTCCGCCGCATCTTCACGAGCTGGCAGTTCTACATCCTCGTGTTCTGGGACATTCTCTTCTTCAACACCAGTGCCAACACAGCTGCTTTCCTCCTTTGGATCAAGAGTTTGGATCGCTACAACACTACCAAAGTGAACCAACTAGGATCCATCAGTCCTGCGCTGGGAATCTTCTTCGTCCTGTTCATCAACTTCAGCGCTGATCTTTGGATCGGAAGACCTGCTGCTATCACACTAGCTTCTGTGATAAACTTCACCGGTCTTGTCATCCTAGCAATCTGGAACGTCCCCGAAGCAACAAAGTGGTATGCTTACAGCGTCGGCTACTCTGCCGTTGCAGTTTCATCAGTGCTCTATGGCTGGGCGAATACCATTCTTCGACATAACAACGAGGAGCGAGCTTTGACGCTTATTCTGATGACAGCTATCGCGACGTCGACTCAAGCTTGGATACCACTTCTTGTGTATCCTACTGTCGAAGCACCTCGGTTCCCGAAGGGTTATGTGTACTCAGCGGTCATGGTTGTTCTTCTCGTAGCGATGACTCAGGTCATTCGTATTGTTTATGGAAGTCATGGGTAAGTTTGGATCAAAGACGTCTACGGGTAAAACTAATGTTTTGCAGGGAAAAGGTACCTGCCCGACGAGGTAGTCTGAGTGAAACGAGTGAGGATGGGGAGATTCAGGCACCTCATGGGCTGAGCATTGGCAAAGATGCGGGGAAGCATATTCAACCTTCCACGGTGGCAGTGTAGAAGCATTGTTCAAGATGGTGGCCACCAGGGAGAGACTATCAGAGAGCTATACCGAGGAAACATGGGTAGTATGTTATGGAACGGGAGTGTTGAAAGTATAATCCCTTTCACTGCTCTTGTTCTCTCCAAACTACAGTGCAATCAACGGCTCTTAGCTATAACTGGATAATCTCGTAAAATCTCGTATCGCGTCCAATTATCTTGTATGAGGACTGCTAACTCGGGAGCGTGGCGTCGATAGCTTAGTCCTCCAGCCTTATAGCTCAACACAACCCCATTTTGTAGCTAGCGTACCAGCCGATCGGCAGACCAACAGTCAATAGTCTCTCACTAAGATCCGATGGTTCAAGATTTACGAAATTACAAGCCCCTTACCCACGATCTATAAAACAAAGATCTGTTCCCCAGCCTCGGCATTGCAGTCCTCCACGCTCGTTCATTGCCGACCTTATTCACTCGTTTCCACGATGCGTTTCTCACTTCAGACCCTCTCCCTTTTCGCGCTCTCGTCCCAGGCAGGTTTCGCCTTCGCGGGACATTGCAAGCCATCACCCACTACGACAGCCGCTGCGACCACCACCACCACCTCCATCCCCGAAGGAACCCCCATCAACGCCGTCCTCTCCGATGGAAGCGTAGTCAACACCTATCTCAACGATGTTTACCTCAGCGATCAAGGAGACACTCCCGCAACCTTTATCCTTGAGCCATCAACCGGTCGCCTCACCACGTACATTGGTGGCACCAAATTTTACCTGCAAACCGTCATCCCGCTTGGCCCTCAACTCTCATTTCAGTTCGATACCTATCAGAATATTGTCAATAATCAGAACCGATACTTTGTCAAATGTGCGGTCGTCGCGGGCTTTCTGTCGTGCGAGTCTGAGAGTGGTCAGACGCCTATTTATTGGCACATTGAGAGCAACAACATTTTCTATGGGAATGAGAACGTGCTCACTGGTGTTACTACTGCCCAGTTCAAGTTCCAGTAGCGCGGGCTATAGCGCGACTTGTGTTGAAATGCTTGCCTGGCAATTAGTGATGTGTTGAGGAACACAGAGGCACTGGTGCGTTGCGCGAGGGACTAGAGACCTTTTATCAGCTGGGACTCATTGAACCAGATTTAATTCCCATTCTTTTTATATAATTCAAGAATTAATGTCGCTGTTTGAACAAGTGATTGCGCTTCTCTTTTCTCGCTTCCATCTCCTCCTTCGAGCCAAGTGCCGTGCGGGACTCTTGGGCCCCGGATTCTCAATCAACTCTGTCCTCTAATCCTCAACCACAATTACCTCCTCCGTTTCCGCCGCTTAAATTTTTATTACGGTAGAAAAGCCAGCCGGACAAGGGCTGCTGCTCACATCCACGCAAAGTTGCTGGGTCACCTGACCCGTCGCGGGAATGCGCGAGTAAACCTCCAATCAGTGTACAGTCCATATAGCCCTGACCGGAGTCGACTCGAATCGGTATCGTTGTAACCGCAGAAGGCATGTCAAGATGGAATGCGACTCGTCTAAGTTTCCGCGGGTCGAAGAAGATATCAAGCCAATCAGCAAAGATATGTCCGTCCAGGTTTGCTCTGAGCACATTACCCCAGAATTTCCACTATGGTAGAGGGTCTGCCGCATCAGCTGTAACATAAGGCCTCGGAAAGTTGTATTGTTTACCACTTCGCAGCAAATTGTCCAGCATCGCCGAAAGACGTGATATCGCAAACCCCAGATCCCGGGACCGGTCTTTGAGTTCCGCGAAATTTTGTCGCAGTATTTCCCAGTCCTCCTTACTTCCCATGACCCTAATAGGCCCGTGATTATCAACCGCCACGGGCTGGCCGAATCTCCGATGGCGTTGAACTTGGCAATTTGTACCGAGTAGTATGAGAGCGGCCGCCCCGGTATCCCAACTCGTGGTGGTGCTGAAACGGGGAAAAAGAATTTTCGTGACCTGGTCACCAAACCTTGCGCCAAGCATATCGCATAAGCACTTCACCGTTCTATTTGTGTCTTTGAGTTCAGGTTCCAAAAAGTATGGCAACTCGTTTACTTCCCGAGTAGGAAAGACTTCATGGATATGGGGTTTCAGCTGTGCAAGAACAGCAAGCCAGATATTATCCACCCGAATGCGAAGTCCAGATTGCCTGTCGTAGACATCTGCTACAGCCCAGATGAACCCGTTCTGAGAGGCCAGGATTTGGGAAGAGGAACGCGGGCGGTCAAAAAAGAATACGCCATCACTTTTTTTGAAGTCCTCAGGAGATACCTTCTCGAGGATTTGGGCCGCGATGCGCGGGTTTTCCTTGGGGTCGTCGAGATACGATGTTGGAATTGGTGCATCCATCACCGCGGTGTACAAGATATTTTTAAGTGTGAAGAGAATTGAAAATGCTTCGTTGGGTTTTGTTTTGGTGCGTTATTGATGACGGGGATGATGCTGAAGATGAGATGATGAGAGAGGGAGAAACATCGTGGGAGTGAACGAAGAGAGCAAGCTTGAGTAGGCTTTCCATCGGAGGCGCAAAAGACGTGTCGTACTTTCCATTTCGACGGGACATCGAGAAGGAAACTGCTGTTTTTAGAAAGTGCTGTCTCGACTTCTTCCTCGCCTCTGATCAATCCATCAGCCTGCAACAGGCAAGAGTTGGCCTTCATTGATCGTAAACTTTTAAAACCAGTGGAAGGAGATACTCGCAGCCAATTGCATGCTCAAAGGTATTCAATGCGGCTGCTCATTCTCCACCCTTGGTTGCAAAAAAAAAATAAAAAAAAATGCTGTTGTTTGTGCCTAGATAGTAGAGGTAAAAAAAAGGATTTTGGTGGAGTCTAACCACCTACATTGGACGAACAGGGAATCGAACCCTGGACCACTCCCAGATGCGAGCATCTGATGGACGAAACTTGCTAAGGGAGTATTATACCACTAAACCATTCGCCCGGAATTGTTGAACTGCTGTGCCAAATCTGTGACTAGATTGTCCCTGCATTACTGGCGCCATTGGAAATTAATCGGGTATTGCAAATCTCTCCTGTTGCTTGAAGTGGCAGACATTCAAATTTGGTGGTGCTGTCGGAATTTCTTGGACTTCATCTAGAGATTGAGTTTTCCACCAGCGGACTGATGGTGGGCCACGAATATTCATGGTCGGGAAAGTTTGGTGGCTTCATGGAGCTGCACCCTTGTAGCGGCGATTTTGCAAACATTCACCACCAACGTTATGACATACGAAAATGCACACGAGCCCCAAAACTTTTTTACACAGAATCATTGAAATCTACCAAACAAGCACAAAACCCCATTTATGAACTTTTCCTTACTGCGCAGCAACCATCGCCATAGCAGGCTTAACCTCAACCTCAACCTCATCAATCTCCATCTGCAGGGTAATCTTCTCCCAAACCGCCGACTTGCCCAACTCCTCAAACGTATCCTCCACCACCCTCGCCGTCCTCTCCACAATCTCATCAACATCCTCCTTCGACACGATAAAAGGCGGACAGATTAGAAAATGATCTCCGCTGTACCCATCATACCCACCATTAGCGTTAAACAGTGCGATCTCGTACCCAGCGCTCATTCCGCGCGAGTGCAACAACCCATTGAGCCCGAGATCATACGGGAACGGGGTCTTGGTCTTTTTGTTGGTTACGAATTCAACAGCCCAGAAGAGGCCGCACCCGCGGATGTCGCCGACGTATGGCATTGGGAGGAGACGCTCTTTGAGCTTGGTGCCGAGATAGGCGCCCATTGAGCGGACGTGCGATAGCATGTTTTCGTCGCGGATGATTTGTTGGACTTTGAGAGCGGCGGCGGCGGCTTGGGGATGGGCCATGTAGGTTTGACCGTGGGCGAAACCCTTGCCGCTCTTTTGGAATGACTCGACGAGCTTGGAGTTGATCATGACTGCAGAGACGGGGGCGTATCCCGCACCGAGACCCTTTCCGACGACCAGAATATCAGGAACGACATCTTCCTGCTCCCAAGCGTGGAGAGTACCTGTACGACCCATTCCGCACATGACTTCGTCGAGAATGAGAAGAGCGTTATACTTTTCGCAAACAGCCTTCATAGCGGGGAAATATCCCTTCAACGGCATAGCACAACCACTCGCCTAAATACATCAGTTAATCACACAAACCTCAAAGGATAACCGACGACTTACACTCCCTCCAACAGTCTCAGCCACAAAAGCGCAGACCTTCTCAGGTCCAATTCTCAAAAATTCATCATCGAGCTCTTGAGCGAGACGCGTAACATATGCCTCGTTATCTTCACCGTCGCGCTGTCCTCTGTACGAGCTGCAAGCCGATACACGCGAAGAATTCTGCGAGATCAATTGCACGAAGGGGTCTTTTCGTACTTTAAAGTCACCCAGCGTCAGCGCACCGAGCGTAGCGCCGTGCCATGCTCCCACGCGAGCTATGAAGTGGCTTCGTTCAGTCTGAGGAATAGCGAGGTGCGAGAAGTGTGTTTTCGCAAGCTTGAGCGCAACTTCGACAGCTTCAGATCCTGAAAATTAATCAGTACTCCATTTCTCACTCGTCATACGAAAGTTCACGTACCTGATCCGCAAAGAACAGCCTTGGACATTTGACCATTCGTAGACTCAACAAGAAAATCCGCAAGATCTTCCGCAGCCTGCGTCTTGTAAAAGCCGGGATGACAATACGGAACACTCACAAGCTGCTCTACAACAGCTTTCTGAACGTCCTTGTTATCATAGCCCAGACACGCAACAGCCGCTCCACTCGTAGCGTCTAGAATCTTGCGTCCATCGCTGGTATTCAGATAAATCCCCTGCGCCGACTCAACAAGAGCCGCGGGATGTTTCTGAAAGTTTTTGTAGAGAAGACTGTTTGTAGGCGCCATGATGTAATGCCGAGATGCTGATGATTTTGAGTCTCATTGTGTCGTGTGCCTTTCTTCTTATATACCTCGATAATACTAGAGATGCGTTCATCGCTCTCGTAGCTCTTGACAGTCATTGATAGACAAATGCGAAAATGTTTTCGATAAGTCCTTAGTCTCCGATGTGGCTGGCCAATATTCCCAGGTCGAGTATGTAGTTTTCTGGCGGGCCGCATGTGTGCTCGGGCCACAGCGAGAAACAAGGCGGTGTCTTATACCCAGCCTCCAATCACTCCCCTCTCTTGCACATTCTACAGCATCTGTTTGATCTGCGTCAAGTGGTGAGACAAGGGCCAAGAAAAAACAAACTATTTGCTCTGCTGTCTCATCTCAGCCGCAGCCTCAGCGTCGATCCCTGCTGCTTACAGCCCGCCCTTTGGGATAAGCGGCACGGGCGGTTGCACCCAGAGGCACAGACAGCTTACTTTAAGGGCTTTCCCTGGATCTTTTGCTCCTCCCAACCTTTTCCCATCTTTATATTTCATTGGATATTTGATATTCTCTACGTATTATCTTTTGTTGAACTGCCGAGAGTGGAGAATGGATATCCCGTTCAAGGATGTTGTCTTTGATACGTCAGATCCTCATGGATCAGCCCTGTCGCTTCTTCCGCTCCTGTTCCCCGATCGGAAGATCGACGACATGCGTATTTCCGCTTTGACTCAGGGCACGACGAATGGCGTGAGTATTCCCTCATGGTGACCTACAGCACCCAGGTACACGGGAACGCAAATGCGCTAAAAACAACTGGCAGCTTTTCAAGGTTACGGTTGATGCATCCACTGCAGATGCGGTGCTGATCAAGGTCTACGGAGATGGCACGGATATCACCATTGATCGCGAGAGTACGTACCCCTGTCTGTCAATCTCGTCTGGAACTTCCGTCTTGGATTCGTGTCTAACATGACATGTTGCGCGATAGAGGAACTCACGGTGCACAAGCTCCTGGCCGAGCGACAACTGTCTTCATCTCCACTGGTTCGCTTCAGCAATGGACATGCGTATCAGTTCATCTCTGGGAGAGTCTGCTCCGAAGGCGACATGTCTGAGACAAGAATTTTCCGCGGCGTCGCGAGGGAGCTTGCTCGGTGGCACGCGACGCTCCCTACAGCAGACCCTGAGCAAGTCTTGACCTACAAACCGGGCGTTTGGTCCACCGCGAAGAAATGGCTAGACGCTATTTCCAAACATCCTCACCGATCACAAGCCGAAATTGATGATTTGCATGAAAAGTTCAAGTATCTAGCCGATGCGTTGCTGTCAACTGACACGTCGGAACCGTTGGTGCGTCGTTGCATGTTTACTTTTGCTTGTATGGTACTAACCCGCACAGGTTCTCGCTCACGGCGACCTTTTGTGCGCAAACATCATTGTACAAGAGTCGGGTGATGGCATTGATGTCGCATCAGTTCGGTTCATTGATTACGAGTAAGTCACACCCTGTTCTGCAAATGTCCCCCAAACCAGAGACACTGAACGACCCCAAGACACGCCACATATTGTCCTCGGGCCTTTGAACTAGCAAATCATTTCGCTGAATGGACCGGCTTCGACTGCGACTACAATCTTCTCCCCAAGACATCAACCCGACGCGCTTTCATAGCAGAGTATTTGACGACCCACGCCGAACTCTGTCGGGAGCACAACATACCGACTGTCAATGATGCTTCTGTGGATCATCTAATGCGTCAGGTCGACGATCACAGGGGCTTTCCTGGGTTCTACTGGTAAGTTGTCTCACAGACAGATAAGTGTGTGGTGGTACAAAGACAAGACACTGATTTACACCGCTGCGACAGGGGTCTCTGCGCCCTCATCCAGGCTGAGACAGCGACCGGAACTATCGACTTTGACTACGCGGGGTATGCAGCGAAGCGCTTTGCAGAATACGAGAGCTGGCGTAGTGTGCGGGAGGGAAACAGCCTGTCTCTGCCGCTGAGGGAGGAGATGTGGTCAATGCCGTAGACGAGACAAGACGACCCCCACGGTAAGGCATCAGTGGGCGAGTCAGACATTCAATGCCTACCTTAGCTAGAATACGTACTCCGAGTAGACGAGAGAAAGAAAAGTCAGACACTCTACCTAAACTTGATTGGTCACACGCTGTGCAATGTATGACTCGTCTTAGCCAAAGGGACCCTCTGGCACGCGCACAGCAGCACATGCTGGGTCATGATTCGTCTACGCAGTTGTTCCCCTTTGAGAAGAGGCGCTTTTTTTTCTTCCCTTGCTTGGGGAAGAAAGCTGACGAAAAAGAGCCAAGCTTAGCCCGATCGCATGATCTAGAACATGCATGGGCCGTGCGAGAGATGATTGACGGGGAGAAGAGAAGATATCGGAAAATTTAAAAATTCTCTTTAGATAAATGAGGCAAACAAAGACTAACGTTAGAACTAACCATCTCGCCCTGCTCTCCCCAGGGTTTTCCTTTTGTACATATCCTCTACAGGGCATTTTATCATGGCGGTAGCTGGTCGTTTCCTCTCTAGCATCGGCGCCGATGTTCTGTGGCGGTCAAGCCGAGACCTGAAGATTCTTATCCTTCTCCGCTTCATCCGCCTCCTCGGCTATGGAGGCACGACGCTCGTTCTGGCGCTGTACCTCAACGCGTTGGGATTCCACGATACGCAGATCGGTCTGTTCATGACGCTGACCCTCGTGGGTGATCTTGCTATTAGCTTTATCCTCACTTATGTCGGCGATCGTGTGGGCGTGAGATTGACTGCTGTTGTTGGAGCGCTGTTGATGAGTGCAGGTGGTGTTGCATTTGCGTACTTTGAGAATTTCTGGCTCTTGCTTGTTGCGAGTATCGTTGCTGTTATTAATCCAAGGTATGTTTTGTCCTTTTTGTGAGAGTGAGGGGGGACTGACGATATAGTGCGAATGAGATTGACCCCTTCAAGGCAATTGAGGAATCAGCGATTGCTCGTCTCAGCACAGCGCATACTTGCAATGACATGTTTGCATGGTGGTCTATGCTAGGCATGTTCGGCACTGCAGCGAGTAATCTCCTAACAGGCTGGCTCATCAACGCCCTCGAAGACAACGGCATGAAAAAGCTAGATTGCCACCGCATAATCTTCCTCAGCTACGCCGGTATCGGCCTCCTCAAACTCCTGTGTTCACTCCTCCTCAGCTCTGAAGTCGAGCAAATACCCCTTCAGAAAGAATCCTGCTCAACTCCCCAATCCGGCATTCTCACACCTGAAGAAGAAGATGAGACTGCTCCTCTTCTTGACGATAATAGCTCCGGCTACGGAGCCGTTACTGAAACACAAGCTCAAGTCCTCGCTGCAGCACAGGAGAAGCGGCTCTTCACTCCAGCGTCTTTTGCTTTTATGTGGAAGTTATCCCTCGCACTGATACTTGACTTTGTGGGATCAGGTCTCGCACAGATCTCATGGATGACATATTTCTTCAAGCGCGAGTACGACATGCCCGAGGGAGCCCTGGGCTCCGCGACCTTCACCGCCGGCATCATCTCCTCCGTGCTAAACCTCGCGTCGTCACCACTGTCACGCGCCATCGGACAGGTGCAAACCATGGTCCTCTGTCACACAGTAAACTCCATTTCCTTGCTAATGGTATCTGTGCCTGGGAACAAGTACATTGCCCTTGTGATCTTCATCTTTAGAATTGTTACGCGCGAGATTGACAATGCGCCTAGACAGGCGTTCATCTCGGCGGGGGTTTTGGACCATGAGAGGACTTCGGCTATGGGTGTTGTTAATATCACAAAGACGATTGGAAGTTGTCTTGGTTTGTACATAACAGGATTGTTTGCGGGCCTGGATAAGTTCTGGCTTGCGTTTATTCTCGCTGGTGCACTTAAACTGTCCTACAATGTTTTGATCTTGGCATTCTTCTGGAAGAGGCGTTGAAAAGTGTATTTTGTTAATTTATTAGTCGTTGTCACTGCATATCTTGTATTTCTGTATCCTGCATAGATAGAACTTGTCGAGTCCTGTATCTTGATGTCCCAATGGTAGTAAGACCTTTGCTCTACATGTTTCCCATTATTTGTGCTCTGATAAGGCCCATTCCAACGACCAGGTTCCAGTCGTCATATCCATGACATGCTGCGATACCGCTCCGCCGTATCAAATTTATCTCGCGGACTCGGTCCATGCCGTGCAGTTGTATCAGATGCAATGAAACATATCTAGAACAGCTGTAGGTGGCCTCAAACACATCTGCCGAGTCCATTCAATAGTTAGACATGGTATGATTGAGTGTATGTGCAAGGTATTGGTTCCATTCCTTGAATACTGCATATGCGTGAATCCAATCACAGCTCACCGCTGACCGCAATATTGATCTCACTTCAGCTGTCTCTGCATGTATATTGAGGTTCCTTTGTTGATCTACTTCAGCTGAATTGGGCCAAAAGTGGCTTGCTGACAACCCCGTTGAGGATGTGATTAATGCCATGCACTCATCACTTCAATATCACATTCGTCAGCTCCAAATTAGTATATCCTCCTCAATTCTGTCTTACATGGTGTGCATCTATAACATCCCCAGGTCTCCTCTCATCTCTTTCTCTCATCCAATCTCAAAAAGCTTTCTCTCAAGTCATTCCCATTGGTCGATCCTCCACTATGGAACATCTCCTTCACCTCGATAGAGACGTCGTTTGTCTCCTCGCCAAACTAAACTCCTATGACTACATCATCGTAGGAAGTGGTTTCGGTGGAGGTCCTCTGGCTGAACAGCTCGTATCCCAACAATATAAAGTCTTGCTGATTGAGCGTGGCAGCGTCATTTTCTCAACCCATGTTCTCAATACTTCTCGTCCTTACTTCAACCGTGGTGCAAGCAACTCCCCCGAAGGTAACGAGCGTGTATATGACGCTGTAAAGGCCAAGGTCCAATGTACGGATCGCTCTGATAGTTATGTCGGCGGTCCAGTGTATTGTGTCGGTGGACGATCTAATCTCTGGGGTACTTGGATTCCAGAGATTGGTGACGAGACGCTTGGTGCTTTCTTCCCAACTGATGTTATTGACTACCTCAAGGGTGATCTGGTCCAAGGATATAAGAAGGCGTTTAGATACCTCACTGACTCGCAGCCTGGCGATGTCATTTACCCTGAGGGTGACGGCAAGCATGAAGTCAGCGCTTCAGAGATTGGCGACGCAAATCAGATGTTGAACAATGCCCTTTCTGGTTCGAAATTCGATCTCATGCCCATTGCGGCGCAATTCAATGCCCCGGCGCCATACAAGTTTGCCCAAGGTGCATACAGCACTACCCTCAGCATCATCAATCGCATGTACGCCAACGATCAGTATCTCTCTGTTCTTCTCAACACAGAGGTCATCGCTGTTCAACACACTGCCAGCAACACCTTGTGAGTATACCCATTCATACACCAAGCATTCCAGCTGACGACGAAGACGTAGTAATAAAAGCGTCAACGCTCTCAAGATCAGAGACAAAGCCACCAACGCCATCAAAGAGCTCGACGTTGGCAGAGCCAAAGTCATCCTCTCCGCCGGAACAATCGGCACCGCCTCTATCGCTTTGAACAGCGGTCTCGACCACCTCAATCCCCTGGTCGGCAAAGGTCTCATCGACCATAACGTTTGCTACGTGCGCTTCGCCAAGCAAAAGTCCGACAACGTCACCTCAAAGCCACTCAATCTCAAAACACACCTCAAAGTCGGCGGTGAAGAATGTCTCGTTACAGTAACGATCAATGCCAATTTCTTCTTGGCGGGAAGTTCTGCGACGCTCAACACGACGCATTTTTATCGTCGTGATGGGACCCTTATGAGTCCTACTAAGGATGCGGCTGATGAGAAGGAGAACTTCGACACTATATGCGTGCTATTTGAGTTTGTTGGGAAACTTGATGATGAGAATTCTGTGCTTAGTCTTCCGGGCTTGGACCCTGTGCTGGATATTCGTCGACCACCGATCAAGCATGAGGTTCAGTGTGCTATGGAGGATATCATCCGTAGGGTTCGCGATGCTTTTGTTGGTGTGAAGCCTAACCAGGCTACATATGCGGACCCGGGAGTTTGTCCGGATCCTGGCTTACGACCTCAGCATTTGGGCTTCGGAGTCTTTTCTCATGAGTGCGGAACCATGAGAATGGATGGACCCAAGGGACCTGGCGTTGTTGACTCTAACCTCAAGGTCAAGGGACTGGACAATCTTTGGGTTTGTGATCTTTCAGTTCTGCCTGTCAGTCCTGAGGCCAATCCCTCATTGACTTTGGCGGCTCTTTCGCTGCGACTTGCTGAGCATCTGTGCGGCAAGAATCATTAAGCTTTGACTTCGAGGATTAGTGAGATGGCTGGTATGTTGCATAATCATTATCTAGATTGACATTGGAAGGATTCACTTATTTGTAATCTACGCTGCCTTTGATGTCATTCGTCCGTGACCCCGGCCGAAATACGGCCATAGAGCGTAAACTCCAAACCAATTCGGCCGAAGTCCGGATTTAACATCGCGAATATCCATTTATTCTTGGTCCTCTATCTGCATACATAATGTGGCCTATTTCTGTATATTCATTCTTCATTCACTCCCGGTTCAACAAATTTTCATTCTTTACAAACCAAAGACTGATAACAACCTTCATTAGCACTCAAACCTAGCCATGTCCACTCAACAACTCGCAAAAGATCAGCCTGCAGGCTTCTCTAACCGCATCGAAAGAGTTGCTATAGTCGGAGTATGTTCCATTTATCACTTATCTGCTTGTTCCTCTGACGTTAGCAGGCTGGCGGCCGACAAGGCGCCCGGATAACCGAACAACTCCTCAAGACTGGAAAACATACCATCACTGCCCTGACTCGGATCGGCAGTACTTCCAAGCTTCCCCACAATGTGAAGAGTATCCCTGTCGATTATGAAGACGAGGAATCTCTCGCATCGGCACTCAAGGATCAACAACTCCTCATCATTACCCTGGCCGTCACTGTCGACCCAGAAGTCCATCATCGTATTGTTCGCGCAGCTGGAAAAGCAGGCATCCGCTACATCATCCCCAATATCTACGCCGCTAACGTTGTCATCGAAAACCAAGGTGCCGTGGATGACTTCTTCCCCGCTGCTCCGCCTATCAATCTTCTCAAGGAAATTGAGCGCGTCGGTGTCACCTCTTGGATTCTTCTCGTCGGAGGCGTCTGGTTCGACTACAGCCTACCTTCCGGAGACTCTTTCATGGGCTTTGACATCGATAACCGCAGGGCTACTTTGTTTGACGACGGTGAAGCAAAGATCAACACCAGCACTTTGGCTCAATTTGGTCGTGCCGCTGCTGCAATTGCAAGTCTCAAAGAGTTCCCGGACAATGAGGACGATAAGTCCCCGAGTATCGCCCAGTTTCGAAACAAACCTGTCTATCTCTCGAGCTTTTATGTCAGCCAAAAAGATATTCTGAAAGGTATCCAGCGGGTTACGAGCACGACAGAGGAAGACTGGGAGATCAAGTTTGAGAGCAGCGCTGATCGAATTGAGAATGGCAAGGCGATGGGGAGATCTGGTAATATCATGGGACTTGTGCAGGCTTATTATTCGTTCATCTTATCGCCGGAGGGCCAGAAACTGAAGACTCAAGACAAGCTGCACAATGAGATTCTTGGACTGCCGGATGAGGACATGAATGCAGTGGTCGAGGATTGTGTTGAAAGGGCTGCGAATAAATTTCGACCCCTGTAACTGTAACAAGATGTCACTGAGCAATATTCGGGCCAATCACTTCGTCAACCAGCCGCCCACGTAGGCGCAGAATAGAAATGCAAATACAATTGTGGAGTTTGTTATTGTAATTTCGGCGAGGCGTAATCTACCCTGACCAATTGCCAACTGCCAGCTGGCAGATGTGAGCGCACAGCCTGATATGATAACTGGCTACCAATCACTTGCGCCAAACGACTTTGTCAGCAGCCTGAAAGTAATCTCAACTACCAACAAGCGGCACAGATTACTTCTGTAACATCCACAGCACCAGCTTCGAGAGGCACAGACAAACTCAACCTTCGAACTTCAAACTTCTGTCAGACTATGTCGTTCGGCTTCGGCGTTGGCGATTTCATTGCCGTCGGGGAGCTATGCTGGAAGATCTACACCCGAGTATACAAGGTGTCGCGCGATGCACCGGAGGAGCTCCGAGCTTTAATCCAAGAGCTGGGCAATCTCTCCAACACGGTGAACTTGCTAAATGAAGAAATACGAGATCAGGAAGAGTGGATAAAACGGGCGGGGGAGAGACGACTGGAATACACATGCAAAGTCATGGGTCAAGTCAAAGCGACTCTTCAGAAAATGGATCGATTGGCGGATAAATATGCGGAACTCGGCAAGGGAGATGGTCTTGAAGGCTCAAGACGTCCGTTTCGAATCCAATGGAACCGAGTCAAATTCGCCTTTGAGGTGTCTAGCATCAACGAGCTTCGTGCGAAGGTTTGGATCCCAGCACAACCAAATGGCATCAAGCATTAACGTTCTCTAGTTCATGTCTCACAATTTCCACTTAACCCTCCTTTTGCAAGGTGCTCAAAAGTAGGTTTATTCTTCTTCTTTCTGAAATACGTGTTGACGAGCAAGTTCATCCCTGGAACGGATTGAGAAACAACAATCAAACACGGACATCAAGCTGGACGAGCTTCGGAAACTCATGATAGGTCACCGCATTTCGCCCGAGGGCCCTCTTCTGAACGCTGCGTTGGATGATGAAGACCGAGCAGAACTGAGCGCAGCATTCTTGAGAAGTGCAGAGATGGGTAATAGGCCTTGGGCTTCGATTGCCATTGACGACTGGCTGCACGCAGGCAAATGGTGGTTGTTGAAGGTGCCCGATAAACCAGAAATCCATCACTGTGCGAACTAACGCTCAACAGGTTCGGTCACAAATGAACCATCTAGCTCAAGGGACTGAGATTAAAGTTCATGCCTATATAAACATACTTAAGGCATGCTGGATACTGGCTGACATCGTCTCAATCCACCCACAACGTGTTCATTTAGGCGCGTCCAACGACAGAAGAAACGAAGATATCCGAAATCTTAGTCAGGTAGAGTTGATTGTAGATTACTCTAGCGTTAGCACTGACTGACCGTCTTAGGCCGCGAAACGAAGCTTGGAAAACTTTCCTGTTTTCGAATTTCAGCTCCGCGATGTTGAGGACAATACCATAAACATATGGCCCCAATTACCACCTTTAGGAATGACTGCGCCTCCTCGGCAATTCGGCATCATTCGAGATAATCTCGGCTTGCAGACTTCGCACGGAGAAGTTTTATTTCAGTGGTATGAGGGAACAATACGCTCGATTTGATCTTCTTTTATCTGAACAAATTCATAGTTTCGTAGAAATCCACCGCACAACTGAGGGAACTGTGGACACAGAGGGTATTTCTGAAGAATGCTTTCTTATGTTGGAAGTGCCGCGCCAGGGTATTTATCTCAACGTTATGCTGAAAAGCTTTGTCGCGCACGATATATGTAAGATGAAACGTAAGTATTGTACTTCCTTTGAGAATCATGAACTAACGTTGAATTTTCCTTCTTTCAGTTGAACCTGGCGAGGAATGTGTGGCGTGTAGTGATATAGAGCTATTCCTGGGATCTCTTGCAGAAAAGTTGGGAAGCACAGTCGGAATCCTGAATGACCAAGGAAAGTTGTTCCCTTGCTAATGGTGTTCGGCTTTTGACTTCTATTAGACTCTGATGCCTTGAAAGCGATCCTATGGGGATTTCAACTGTTCGAGTTTACATTTCAGCCAAAATATATGACAGCATCAATGGTTCATTCCATTTCCGTGCTAGCTAATTGGCGGAGTCGAGATTGGAACTGTCTCCTGCTTCCCGATTATGACACTGGCAGCCCAGCTCCATCCGACACGATTGCGTTGTTATTAAGGGCCATCATTAATGATGTAGCCAAGAAGGTCTACCAAGTTAAAAGCCCAAGCTCGGACTTTCTTCTCAGAGACTGCCTAGGCGCTAGGCGCTTGCCCTTAGGTACCTTCGTGTGGAAACTTATCTGTTGGCATTGCGAAAAATTCGCGGACATGAAGTTGCTTCTTGAGGGTTTCAAAACGAAAGAGAATCGACCCGACGCCTTGGTTCAAACCGCATTTCTACGGCTGGACCGCAATTTCCTGAGTCACATGGTGCATTACATGAACCGTGGAGATAGATGGCTTCCTGATGATGTACTCCTTATGGTCGAGGCTGCGCTGACCTCGAACGATAGTGGATATCTCTCACTGGCTCTCGAACATAGTTATGCATTTATGAAAGAGCAGCCTGCGATCTGCCAGTTGGTTTATTGCAGCAGAAGCCTGGGCCACGTTGACGCTATGCTGCAAGTCGTCGTTCCCCGTCCAGCAGACATTACAGCAACCCTCGCATGGTATCTAAGCCATGGCGGTGAGCAGAGTTTCAGAGACTTTTTACAGCTGGTTGAGGGCCGTGGCGGCTCTTTCCGAAGCAGAACGCATGATGGGGTAAATTTCTCGGATTTCTGCCCTAATTTTGTGGTGGGGTGTAGTCGTTTGATAGAGACCCAACGCCCTGACACTCTGAACCTCTACCTAGACTCGCTGGAGGGTCTGGGTATCGATTATCATAGTATCAAAAGTCTAGGGAACGCTAATTTCCTTCAACTGGTTGTTCTTCCGGCTTTGGTCTCACCAGATCCATCATTCCTCCGCATTCTGCTAGAACGAGACGTCATAGTTGCAGATCTGTCTATACCATTGATAGACAGCTATGAGGTGGCTCTACATTCATTCTTGCCATTGCCGAATTGGCCTCTCCACTGCGCTGTGGTATTGGTCTGCGACACAGAATTCCTTGAACTGCTGTGTCAACATAGGGCATTCTGCCAACAAGAAAGCAGGGGCACAAACGACCAAGAAATTAAGTTACATCGTCATCTTACACTCCTGTCAAGTCTAGAAGATGCTCGATTAGCACACGTCGAAGCAATCTTGTTTTTCTATAAACTTATTCACATTGGAACGAATGGATGTCACGGTACACCTGATGTATGTGACGCCACAGGTAAGCAAATTGAGGACGATCTAACAGATTATGAAGAGACTTGGAGGTCTATGGAACGCCTTTTGTTCCGTGATGAATTCTTAGCTAGTTGTTCTGGTTCATGTGAGAAGGTTCATGAAGATAGCTGGGAAGTCGATCCTAGCATACGCTCGGAGATCCTGTCTAGGTATACAAAGTTTCCAGACAATTATCCTAAGCATCTCCGGACACAGGAAAACTGGTATATATGGCGTAAAGACGCACTGCAGATTTTGAAAAAATTGATATGAGAAACTTTGGTTGTTTAATCCGAGGTATGATGGCCCGTGAATGGTTTTCCGTTTGCCATTACATGTTTATGCTCTTGATATCTCAAAATTAGAATGTTTCTGTAAGGTAGTTTTCACATATTTCGAACCCAATGGTAGATCCAACACCGGTAGGTTTTACCTACTTCATATGAAATTACTTTTGTTTGGAATTTTGGAGCAACCTGAGCAGACGCCCAGGAACAGAATGTTAGTTCCCAACCAGGTGCAGAATATTATGCGAAAGGAGAACTCGGATGAAGTTGTCGAGAGCTCGTGTTGAGAGGCCTGACAACATGTTCAAATCACCACAACATGTTTCTACAGAGTGAAAAAAGATCAAAGAACTCCTGGAGCTCCAGATAGATGTTAATCCTGAATATGAAATATAAAATAGGAAAAGGTTCCTTGCCACTACCGGTTTCTATGTGCCCACTGGACTAGTGATCTTAAACAAGTTCTCCTAGAACTCTCATTCCATGATTTCTGACTCGCGTCTTATATGATCTGGCAGCTATCGCAATCCTCTCATAGGGAAGTGCTGAAAGCAAGAGTACGACAGCGAGTACCGGCAAAGCAGTAGCGAAATATACCCAGAACAGATCATGGCCAGGTGAGTAGGCATCAGACATACTGAAAAGGCTAGAAACCCATGCCAACGGCACGAAAACGAGTGCCAAAAACGTCAAACGTTTTGTGTTTATAGCTTCCAAGATTGACCTACGCGAGTCAAGAAGCTGAACAAGTGACGTCGCCACCATGACCATCTGCTCGAGAGATTGACTGTAGTCGTGGAGTTGGTCGCGAAGAGAGTTTATGTCTTTGAGGACCCCACTCCACACCTCCATGTCATCACCGCGCTGCATATGGGAGCTGATGACTTCTCCAAGAATGTTTAGCTTTTTGTGGCTGCTCTTACTGCGCCTCCTCCAACGCTGGAGGTCAACTAGGACCTCATCATGCATTCGACCTGTCTTGACTTGATCGGAGTACTCGTAGTACTTTGAGCAACGGCTAGTCAGGTACGTATAGATGTTCCATTCTGATAAGGTGATGTAGATGGGATAGTATCCGATGCCGAGGATACTTGGGGATTTGAAGTCTAGCCCTGGTGGTGGGCTCGCCCCCAGGTAGTGTATGATGTTTTCCAACATGGAGGTCTTATCCCACGTCTCGCTGGACGGTGACTTTCTGAATGATGAAAAGGTCTGTGGCGCTCGGAAGTCTTCGAAACCGCCATGTGAAACACTCGCTTCGTACTTTGATACCCGGCCACCATCAGCCGATTGGATAACGGACGTGACAGGAGGGTCTACAAGGAAGAGACCTACTAGCATTAGAGGAGAGATGATCTTTCGAGCGATTACTCACAGATACGTATGTCTCCAACAGCCCTTATGATGAAGGAGCAGCAGGTTTGGGACAAGGCCAGCCGTCCACCAGGAAGAGTGACGAGGCGACGGACATTTCGTGGCACATTAGACTCGGTCTTAAGGGCATATGGCACACGCTTCAACTCCTCATCGGTTCCCTCCAGCGCAATGACCTTCTGGCAGTGGAGGTGGATATGATCTCTTGTCGCTATAACTGACGGTAGTGTTGCAAGTGAAGGCGGCGGCGATGACTCCTCCGGGTTCTCAAAGCCCACGTGGATATAGTCGGCGAAGAACAACGGATCAATGTCGAGTTTTTCACCGAGTGATATGATGATACCAGGTGAAATATTCTCTACAAATACGAATCTCGTTGAGCCTGGTGGTGCAGTCTTTGTAACCTGGGAAAGCTTGTTCTCCGGTACCTCGATGCGCTCGGGTTCCGAAACCGTAATGGTGTAATCGAGATATGTAATCTTGCTTTGACCAAGACATTCATGCCGTAAGTAGTCTGAGAGACGAGAAATACATGGGTTCGTGCGAGCTCGAGACTCAACGAAAGATTGATAAGATGGGATAAGCATGGAGACTGATTATCAAAGTCGAGACGATAAGTCTTATGTGTCGCAATCTGATAACGGACGATAAACGGGGCCATGGCTGATTTTATGCTCGCTGATTAGTTCTATCAAATCCCACCTTTTTCAACTATCTAGCACTGCCTTGGAAATTCATAGGGCGGAGTCATTCCATGTTGCACTTTCACGCCCGGTGACCAGACTTCAATGCTTGTTTCTGTACTTTATGAGCGGGGTAGGATCAACGCTCCGCGCCTTGATTTCGAACGAGGAGCCAATGGATAGTCTGTCAGAAGACCTCAGGACAGAGGCTATGCTTATAATAGTGCAATTTGTTCTTTAAAATATTACTGTGACATCATAATGACAGTCTCATCTTTATGCACCAAAGTGAACATAAGGTGCCCACTGCAGCTGTTCGCCAACTTGAGGTTCCTCTTCTACACTCACGATATCCCGCCCATTCACGTCTTTACAACCCTTCTTGTTCTGTTGTTTCTGTGTCTTGACCCATTTGTCTCTCAACTCCCTGGAAGCCCGATGCAACCCCCAACTCACACTATCGTCACTCAAACCCAAATCCTTCATGGTCTCATACGTAGTCCTAGCTATATCCACACAGCACTGATCACTGACCTTCCACAGCGTGCCGATGACATGACGAAAACCGGCTAGTTGGTATGCGCTAATTAAATGGATACTCTCGTCGACCAGATTATACCGCTTCATCTGTCCGGTGCCACAGGCAGAAAGGTACGCAAGAAACGGTGCATGCTCGCGTAGATTCACTCGCTGTAGGTCAGCAACGCGAAACGGATCTTCTTGCCAGTCTTCTAAACGTAAATGACTATTGGAGGGGTCGTTTTCATCGGTGTAGCCGTGACCTGCAAAGTGAAATACAGCGCAATCCAGCAAACACTTGGACACCTCTTCTTTACATGGTCTGGGTTGGACAGTCTCTAAGCCGGCTGATTCGCACAGTTTTTGTACAATGTCTATCTCCTTGTTTGCGTACGGTAACGACCCACTTTCTGGAGTATGCTGCATGCCTACAAGCAAAGCTCGCGGTATAGCCTTGCTAGAGAACGATGATAAAAGGTCTTCCTGGCGTCCGCGACTAATGGCCCTGATAGAAGAAGAGTAGGAAGAAACCACTCTATCAAGGACAGTCTCAGATGACTCTTTTTGATGATATCCTGCGGCATGTAGTGGGAAAAGAGTTAAGAGGGCCGTAGGTATCCACCAAACATGAGGCCATGGACCCTCCTCAGGGAGTCGAGAGTAACCAAGTGCATCCAATAGTGGCTGAGTGATATTATCCCACATCCATTCCAGGACCTTTGAGCTGCCAAAATCGCCCACACGAGCAAATTGATAGAGGTCATTTGTAATATTGGGAAGGGCCAAAGATCGCATCTGATGCTTCTCGACGAGTAGTGCATCACATCGAACACGACTGACATTGATGACGACGATTGGACCGCGCTCAGCAGCTTCAAACATTTCTGCCTCTGTCGGAGCAGTCCAAAGGTCTTCGGACCCTGGTAATTTTCGGATCTCAGCAATCAACTCCTCCAGTTCTGTTGCCAGGTCATAACGCTTGTTGAGCCCAGAAACATGGTTCTGAAAAGAACTGCCCATGTCAGACAAGACCGGAGCGTTCGACCCCTTCAAGCCATCACGAAGGTTCAGGTAAGCCTCGGCTTTTTCAGCAGACAACTGGCCCAACTGCAAAGGGCCTAGTAGCATCTCCTCACTGTACTTTGCAAGCACACCGCGCCCTAGTTCAAGGACCTGCAACGCCTCGAAGACCGGTCTGTCCGCTTGAAGAGCGGCAGCTGCTGCACTGCACGTCATACCAGCTCTCGAGCCTGCAGCGTGTTGTTTATCCGAGGTCTCATGTGATCTAGTGATCAACTGAGGCAGAAGGCCGGTGATGACTTGTGCAGCCTGGTAGGCTTTCTGTTTGTCGGGACAGCACTGTAAAAGAGCCGAGCCAGCTCTCACACGACATATTGTAGGAGCATTTGCGTTTTGCAGCGCTTCTAAAAAGCACTCAGAAGCCTTTGTAAGGTTGGAACTCTCATTTACACTGTCTCTGAGACGATAGCCCAGGCTTGTGAGCATTTCTGCGCGGTACTGATGGCCTTTTGGGACTTCATCAAGCGCTTCTCTTTGCAGTTGAATGCACTCAGCGAGTATCGCTTGGTCTTTTGTCATGCTGTACTTTATCACAAGCATAGCCTGTAGATTATTCTTGAAGGACCAGGTTGGGCGGTTGCCCACTGTAATGGCAATCGCTTTTCTCTCCAGCCGTATTGACTCTTCCAAGTCTTCCCAGAGATCAGGGTCCATCCGGGATATTGAAGATCTGAGATTCAGTTGCATTGCGAGTCTGTCGACATATATCGCTTTATATGGATGATTATCAGACTTTGCATCTGCAGCCTCTCTGGATAGCTCAATCGCTCTGTCGAGGTCTCCCAAGACCTCCTTTCTGAGGTATCTGTTACTAAAAAGATCTGAAAGCGTAGAAAGAATCTGTGGTCTTTTTGAGTGATGGCTCGGAAGCATTTCCAGAGCCATCTCAGTCATTCGAATAGCTTCCTCAAGATCTGTCAAGAGACCCATCTTGTCGTATTTTCGGTTGAGGCCATATGCGACCGCGTTGAGATATAGTGCCTTCGTAGGCCCATTCGGTGTTAGGTCTGCAGCTTTACTTGCAGCGTTTATAGCAGCCTGCAAGTCTTTCAAGTCCCATGACCTGTCAAACCTCTCGAGTAAATGGGTAGCGAGATTACCTAGCCACTTTGCCTGATCTGGATGGCCGTCTGGCGTCAGATTGATGGCCTCCTTTGCCATTTTGATCGCTTCATCATAGTCGTCCGAGTTACCAATGGCCTCAGCTTTGAGATCTAACTTCGCTGACAAGTTGTTCAAAAAGAGAGCTCGCTTTGTTGCGTCTGATGTTGAAGTTGCTGCGCGTCTGCTTAAGCTGATTGCTTCTTCCAGGTCTTCCAAAGAACCTGTAACCAAGTGCCTGTTGCTGAGATGATTTCCAAGATTATTGAGCCATTTTGGTAGTTCCGGATCATCGGTTGCTGTTACAGAAACGGCCTGCTTTGCCAGGACAATCCCATCTTCCATGTCCTTTAGGTTCCCGGTGACAGAGAACCTGGTCCTCAATGATGCGGCCAGATTACTCAGGTATCTGGCGTTGCGTGAACTCGTCAACTCGACCGCTTTTTGTGACATTCGTATGGCTTCTTCAAGGTCTGCGTCATCTTCCGTCACCAGGAACCTATCTTGAAGTCGGTAACTGAGGGTGTTTGAGCAGTCTGCTAGTTTGACGTCGTCGTTTGTGATGGCACTGATAGCCTGCCTGGTCACAAGAATGGATGCATCCAGATCCACAACCATGCCAGTGCTAACATATCTGTCATTGAGAAAGTTGCTAAGCTCCGTTAAACTTTTAAGGTTTGTAGGATCAGTGCTGATCGCTTTCTTAGCATTTTCGATGGCCTCATCCGTATCACACATTATATCAACCAGAAGCTCTTGGATCTTCCTTGATCTTTTGTTTCATATAAATTGAGGTTGATGCCTTATTTTCGTTATTCGAGGGCTGAGTCTGACATGATAGCTGCGTGCGCTTTGGAAGCGGGGTAGAAGATCTACATTAGACTGCATGCCTCACTTTTCTACGCCCAGCAGAAATAAGAAACCTTGTATCAAGAGGGATTTGTACTGGGATACAGAAATTGCTAATGATGTTAAAAATAATATACCGAAACCCTAGACCAGGCAGCGTCTTCAGTGCCCCGGGCACTACAAGTGTTCTGAAACTGTAACCGGTAAGTTAGGCCCGTCTCGCTACGCGTGCGTCATAACCGCTTTGGGGCTAGTACCTCAGCAACGCGGGACATGACGCGAGGGGCAACAGACCGACCTTATCTGCTCGATCTTATTCTAGGTATGTATCAATGGCAAGCAAATCTACCATGTCTTCCTCATCCAACATTGCTCCCGAAATGGAACGACGATGTTTCAAAGTTATTAATCGAAAGGTTAGTACCGACCACAATATTGCATGCACCTGTGATGACTTGTCGAGACATGCGAACCGTGCTATCATAGAAAGTCTCATTGCGATGAAAAAAATCCAACATGCTCTAGCTGCAAGTTGAACGGGATCGAGTGCCGCTATGTTTTGTATGCTGTTCGAGTCAAGGATGCACCTGAACCGTACGTTTACATGAGTTTGATGGCCAAGATATGCTTATCAGTGCAAGCAGAGACGCCAATGAGACTGAGTCTTCACGTCTCGGTGGGCGCATCGAGACAGCTGAGGGCAGCTCCGAACGAATTCTTTCGTATGAAGAATGTAGGAATGAGTTGGAAGACTTCACGAATGAAGGGAAGAATCGCCGCAGTGAAGCGGATGATGTAGACATGGTCGGCACCGAAGATGAACCATTCAATTTCA
The DNA here is from genome assembly GCA_013396175.1 of Fusarium denticulatum. Classification (NCBI taxonomy): domain Eukaryota; kingdom Fungi; phylum Ascomycota; class Sordariomycetes; order Hypocreales; family Nectriaceae; genus Fusarium; species Fusarium denticulatum. The sequence continues at coordinate 100,500 of JAAOAK010000020.1, read as the reverse complement.
ACACAGTCAGGGAATTACGCCCAAGGGAGGGGTATCATAACACTTCCGACGTACAAGACCAAGATCCGAATGACGAGCAAGACCACGAGCTCCCAAAATTACCCAGACTGGCCAGAATGTACGATATCAAGTACTGGAGGGGCGCTCCACCTTCATGTTCAGGTCTACCGTCGCGGTATACCCAGTTTCACCAAGAACTCATTATCAACGACTACTTCGAAGCCTTCAACCAAGCCACGCCACTATTCAGTGAACTCAACTATGAGGATTTTCACACCCACTGCATAAAGCAGGGCAATAAGGGTGACGAGTGGTGCGCCATCCATGTCATGCTGGCATTATCTATGAGAAACGATCCCGGAAATCACTCCATAGGAGATGACTGGAAATTCATCAGGTCGGCCTACAACTATGTGAATAACCAGTATGATTTGACAGGTGAGACAGCAATCCAGATCGTTCTCGGGATAGCCCCATATTACATGACGACTCCGCATCTTGAACGGGCCGGATTTATGCACTCCATGGCAGTCAAGATGGTCTACAAACTGGAGTTCCATAAAATGTTCGGCGAGTCCGTCAAGTCTGTCTGGATAGCTTACATCATCGACCGAGATCTGTCACTGCTCACAGGCGAGCCATACCTTATGCAAGAGCATGATATCGATCCTTCAGTTACGGATCTCTCTGACGAAGACGGAGGTATTCTATACAGCCAAGACAATTCCTTACGCTTTGAGATCTTCAAGTTTCGCGCTCGGTTGGCGACTATTCAAGGCAAGATATTCGACTTGGTGTATTCAGTTCGCGCTTCTCAACTCTCTTTCGATCGGCGAGAAACCGTGGCGGATCGTTTAGACGACATGCTGGAGAAATGGGTCGAGTCGATTCCTGAGCCATTCAGGGGAGATACAATCCCAGGTTTCAGCCACGAACAGATGAGGTTCCTCAGACAACTACATGTGACGTATTATCACTGTATGTTCTGTATTCGACAGGCGACGTTACGGAACATAGAGTGGGTGGACCGGTTATTAAGCTTCGGTGAAGCTCGCAAACCAGACAATCCAGATACCCCATTGCTGCCATCGAATTGGTCAGGATTGGTCACAGCTGCACGAAGGTGCTTGGACATAGGAAACAAGGTGGACAGCCGCGATAGTGCATTCCGTTGGTAAGACGAGCTATACATTCGACGGTAGTGTTCTATGATTGACAGTATCCAGGAGCTGTACTCATGCGACTCAGGCGGCCATGACGATCTTGGCTGCGAACAACATAACACTTTCAGAGCATGATCTTCATGATTCGACTGAGAAAGATCAGCAGAGACTTCATATTGCACATGGTGAAGTCAGCGATCGTATCCAAGAAGACCCAACGGGGGCGATCGAGCAGTCGTTCAACACTTGCGGGGAGCTGATCATCAAGACACGGGAGTCGGTGCAACGATTTAATGAGAGCAAGCAGATTGAGTAGTCGTAAGATACTCAAAGAGAATGCATCCAGAGTTTTGAGATGATTGAGCTCGTGGCTTTTAATGGTTTGCGTATTTTTGGTGTTTGTCAATGAGGAGTTTACATGAAGGCATCACGTGATATGAAAACTCAGAATGTCGCGTGGACTATCCTCGTACGAGAACCAGACCTTGAAGTATCTCACACATCACAACTCAAATATGAAATACGCCAACTTATAGCACCCAAAATGGAAGAATTGCCAATTAGACCTTCGGGGATATTCATGCAACATGACTTCATCACACCAGAGCATGAACAAAAACTCATTCACATTTTCGAGAATGAGCTAGAATGGCCAAACCGAGGGGGACGACTCTCACTTCACTACGGCTACACATTCAGCTACAAAACATTCGGCATCGACGAGGAAACACCCTTCAAGACCTTTCCAGAATGGCTGGTCCCTCTGCTTCCCACAACGGAAGGCCGTCCACCGGATCAAGTCTGTCTTCAGCAATATGCCCCAGGAACAGGAATACCGCCTCACGTCGATACTCACGGGCCCTTTGATCAGCTCTACTCACTGTCTCTGGGTTCACCGCTTTTCATGCAATTCGCAAACAAAGAAACAGGCGAGAAGATCGAGGTTGACTTGTTACCGAGGAGTATGATGCAGATGAGCGGTGATTCACGATTACACTGGACTCATGGTATCAAATCTCGCAAAACAGATACTCTAACTGATGGAACTGTACGGCTACGGCAAATTCGATGGAGTCTTACATATCGTTGGCTCCGTGAGGGCGCAGAGTGTGAATGCGGGAATGAAAAGCTCTGCGACACGGCACAACGGCGAAAAGGAATTGAGAGGGAATATCGATGGAAGCAATACGAAGAAGACGCCAAGGCACCACAGTCTTAGTTCATTATATTCATGAGCTATTAGTGTATATAATCCACAGTAGCGGAAACATTAGAAGATAACTATCTAAGGCTTAGGAGAGAACCAAGTCTCCAGATCAATAGCCCAATCGACAACACCACCAAAATTCAAGCTCTTAGCCCAATCCGTACGCTTCTGCTTCGTCGTAGGTCCCATATACGCAACCCAATCAGTCATACCCTTGCCCTTTGTTCCAAACGTCATGATATCCGAGTCCGAGTCCTTATCATACCACGTCTTGGCCGTAACGCCCTTCTTGCCCTGCTTGGCGTCGTACGCGATGAGGCGGATCTCCGCGTCGGAGAGGTATCCGGCCTCGCCTGTGCAGACGCCGGGCTCGGCTTCGGAGACGCTGAAGGAGCCGGTGAATTGGCACGTTGGGCCGGTGCACTTGGGGTCTTTCATGCGGAAGCTGCGGCCGTAGCTGGAGATGCCGATGACGATCTTGGCGGGGTCGACGCCGGCTTTGGTGATCATTGCGAGGGAGTCGAGGGTCTCGGTCTTGTTGACGTGCGAGCGAAGACAGTTGCCATTGGGGCAGCCTGAGCTGATGAACTTGTTGCCGTAATCTATAAGACATTAGTATAAATCACATATGAGAAAGGGAGAAGGACATACCCCATTGGCCGTGGAGATCGTAGGTCATGTAGACCATGTAGTCAACAAGAGGCGCAATCTTGGTAACAGGGAAAGGCTTAAGATACCAATACGCAGCAGGAAGAGCAACAGAGATGGTCTTGCCACTCTTTCCAATCTTGTTCCTCATAACCTGAAGGAAGGCAACGTAGTTGGCAGTATCGGTAGACGAACCATCAGAGCCAGCAGAACCAGGATACTCCCAATCGAAATCAACACCATCAAGCTTATGGTTGTTCAAAACAGTCATGATGTTGTAAGCAAACTTGTCACGGTTCGCAGGCTTGATAGCATCACGGTACAGCTGGTATGTTGACGCATCAGTTGAGCCAGCCCAGCCGCCGAAGGAGATGATCTTCTTGAAGCTGCCCTTGACTTCCTTGAACTTGAGGAACTGCGCACGAACATCGGGTTGAAGAAGGACGGAGAAATCGGACTTGAGACCGGCAAAGGCAAAGTGAATGTGAGTATAAGGGGTGGTGACCTCAGAGAGCTTGGTGACGTCCATGTTCAAGCAGGGTCGGCCGAGGTTGTAGCCCTGGAAGTAACCCACGTTGAGGAACTTGGCGGGCTTCTTGGTGTTACCGACGATCTTGGTACCGCAGTTTCCGATACAGCCGGGAGTGTTGGGCTGGCTTGTACCAGGTGCACCACCCTTGGCGGTAGTGTTGGTGCAGAACTCAGAAGTAATGCCGCAGAAACCATAGCCAGAACAGCAGGCGTTAAGTGGGCAGGGGTTCATGTTGGCGAGATCCCAGCCTGTCTTTGCACTAGAAGGCTTCTTGGATCCAGGCTTCTGAGGACCGCAGACAGCACCGGCGATGGCGAGAGGCATAGGGTTCTTTCCCTTGCTGAGACAGATAGGCTGGCCGAGCTGGAGACGGTTGCAGCCTGCGAAACCCCAGGTGTTCTTGTTAACATCCTCAATGAACTTCTGAGTAATACCAAAGTTCTGGCCGAGGGAGTAGCACCCATCACCAGACTTGATCTTGTAAATAAAACATGTACCATCCTTGCTAGGCTGGGGCGTCTTGTCGGGAAGAGTACCAGCAGAGCAGCAAACCCACTGCTTAGGAGCAAGGGTAGAGCAGAAGTTCTTGGCGGGGTTGTACTTGTTGAAGTTGGCGGTAGTAACCTTGCACTTCTTTGCGAGCGAAGCACAAGAATCGCCGGAGACGACTTGGATAGCTTTGCAGTCTGCGCGGGGGGCCAGAAGGGACTCAACGCCTGCGAATCGAGAGCGGAGCTCAACGTCACGAGCCTTGACGGTGGTGGTGGTCAGAACACCAAGATTGATAGACTCCTTGGAAGCTTGAGCGATGCTCACGCACTGACCGTGGGACCAAGTCCTCACAGCGTTCTGAACAGCTTCAAGACCGTTCACGTTATCAGCTGCGTAAAGACCGATGGTCGCTGTAGTCTTGTCATTAGCATTGCAGACCTGGAAAGCCTGAACACCCTTCTGGAGACGAGAAGCAGATTGACGAAGGATGTTAGCAGCGCTGTCCTTTTGGGCTTCACCGCCGACGTAGACACCAGCAATAGAAGAGCCAGACTTGGCGAAGAGAATGGTAGTACCGCATGTAGCACCGTTATCAAGATACTCAGCCAAAAGACCAGCAGCATCCGCGACATTATTACCAGACCTCAGCACAGCCCTTCCATAAGCCGAGCTAGTCTTCACAGTAGCCTTCTCAGCACCGCAATTACTAGCCAGCGAAACAGAGCTCTCCGCCGCTCTAGCCTGGACCCTGGTGCCCTCATCCCTCTTGGTCTGTGTAGAAGTCTCGGTAACGCAGGTATACAGCGTCGCGCTCTCGCTGTAGTCATTCTCAACATTGAGCGCAAACAGCATGGGGAGAGAACATCCCGCGAGTTCGTCTAGGCTGTGAAGCTGCGTCCAGTTGGCAGGGTCGTTGCCCGCGATGCTGCAGGGCTGGGGACATCCTTCGGTGAGAGGGCTGGAGATGGGGTCTTCGGTCTTGATCTCGCCGACGGGGGGCACGGGGTTCACGTCGCCGGGGTTGGCATCGTCTTGGGCGGAGACAAAGAATGAAAGGAATGTGAGAAGGAAAAAAGTAAAGAGTGAATTAGCCATCGTGGGCAAGCAATAACTTGACTCAAACGGTCAAGAGTGTTCAAAAGAGTGACTGTGCGGGTTAAGGAGAAAGCGAGGGAGAGAGAGAGAGGCTAAGCGTCATGTTTTTAACGATGGAGGCGCCATTATTGGAAAAGAGGCGTAGTTTGTCGTTAGTGGCCTGGACTGGCATGTGGACGGCGTACAATTTGGGATGAAGCACGTTGACTCGGTTGTGGATGGGTGAGGGTCGGGCTAGTTCTAACCCCTGGCTAAGGTAGTGCTAGTGCAGGAACATGGTGGTCTTTTTTTCCTGTAAGGCTGCTGACCCTTGCGTTAAACCCCGGACGATATGATCCTCAGAGCTATCACTGTTTCCGATTGACAGAATGACATTTCACACTGCTATAGATTGGCGATGACAACTCTTCCATCAAGTCCCTCAGCTTTTGCTTCTCTCTTCTCATGAATACCTCTATTAATCTCGCCTCCTCACAATTTGTCACACTTCGTTACAACCAACCAACAGCACTTCATCTCTCCCCCTGCTTAAGTCCGGTGATTTCCTCTTTCGCCCAAGTAGCTGGGTCTAGATCTCAAAACAGGCTGTTATCGCTTAGCATCCATCCAAAAACACCCGTTAGTCCCATCACCCACTTTCCCAGTATTTCTTAACAGTCATTCTGTCAGGGATAAGCGCTAAGGCAAGAAGGCCCTTTTGTCGCGCGATTTGTTACAGGGATTGGTGAGAATACCCCTGGTCTAGATTGGATACAGAAGTTGCCGGTCCCCAACGGAGAGCATTTGAACCCGAACGCATATGCACGTTTACGCGCTGGGCTGATGGGTAATTTTAAATTGTGAGACTTTTGTGATATTTCATGGAGAAGAGCGCTTGGTTAGGAGAGTCAGCCACTGACGTTGTGATATCCGCATGAAGACGGGGAAGCTCGTGACAGTTGAGTTGACACCTGTCGCTGGAGCAAGGACCCTGAGAGCTGGCGGTTTGAACCGTGACCCGTTTTTGAAGGCAGTGAGTCAGTTCATTATCACGGTTAGATAGCTAACCCCATTATGGAAGTTGAATCATCTCGGAGACTTGGCATTCTTCACGGCCCGAGGCTCCGTCGGTGTTTTCGCTTCAGCCTTAGGATTTTTTCATCAAGGTTGTAACATTGTGTCGGCCGACAGACAAGAACCCCCAAATCACCCCCAATGCCACTCACAACGCACAGCCAGTTACGACTTTGTTCGACTGCCATACCACGTGTAAAGATCTACAGGCTGGGAAATACAACGGCTTTATGGTATTAAGACTTGCAGAGTCAGTGAAGATCACCATTTGCAGCTGAAGTTTAGACTTTTTAGCACATGCTCCGTCAGTTGATCAGTGGGGTAGTGCTGCCTTGTGAGGAAACGGTGAGGTTGGTAGATTGTGGTTAGATTCATCCGAGGATGTTTGTTTAATTTCCTGCCAATTTCCGCTAACTCGTGAACTCAATTTTTCACGATGCTACCTGATGGTGTTCAGCTGAAAACATGCTTTCGGTTACCCTGGACTGGTAAACTTTAAACGCGAAAAATCGCCGACGACGATGGAATGCATGGGCACGAGTACAATGCCTGAATGCCAGATTGTGAAATTAGTTGGATAAATATTGAATGTCAATATCTACGGAGAATTGTTTCTTACGCATTATTGCGATGGTATTGTCGCAATTATCGGAAGTTTGTAAAATTGTTATCGTTCTTGTCTGATAAGCCAATGCAATCAAACGTTGCAAGTCCCCAGCTTTTGGACTTTGACTTCAAGTAGTGGTTTGACAGTGTTATACAATTCTTTGGTTAGTATTGTGTCAACTTGATGTTATCGATTTGCGAAACATGTAACGTAAAGTGCTATCGAAGAAATAATGATGTCATTCATAACAGCTGTTCCCTGTCACTAAGCCGTGGTCAACGTCACGTCACAGTGATACATGGATGGCTTCAACGGCGACGTCGCGTAAATATATAGGATACGTCCTCATCTGGAATAGAGATTCCCATCCGAAGTTGCAAACAATTCCAGCTTCTAGCTTTTATCTTATTCCGAACTACTACTCCAAACCTGATATCATCAACAGCCCATCACCATGCAATCCATCCTCCAAAAAACAACCGGCATCGGCCCTCAAGTCATCAAACCCGAAAACCTCCAAGGCCGCGTCGCAATCGTAACAGGCGGCGCTCTCGGAATCGGCTATGAAGTATCCCGCGCCCTCGCCCACGCAGGCTGCAAGGTCATAATGATCAACCGAAAGGAAGAACAAGGCCAAGAAGCCATTTCCACCATCGAAAACGAAAAGTCCGACGCAAAAGTGGACTGGAAAGAATGCGACCTGGGAAACCTCGCTCAGATCCGCGAAGTTTTTAGTGGTCTGCGAGAATCCCTTGATAGACTTGACTTTTTGGTTCTTTCGGCGGGTATCAACACGAATCAGTTTGGCTTGGATTCTGATGGGATTGAGCGACATTTTGGTGTTAATTTTCTGGGGCATTTTTATGTTTGTAACCAGCTTTGGCCGCTGTTGCGGAAGACTGGTAAGATGGAGAATACACCGCCGCCGAGAGTTGTGTTTGAGGCTAGTGAGATGCATCGTCTCGCGCAGCTTTCGAATATTCAGTTTAGGAGCAAGGACGAGATCAATGATCCGGACCTTGACTCCACGGCTCGATACAACAGAACCAAGCTTGCCATGATCTTGTTTGCAAAGTATGGATTAGCCGGAAAGGTTATCCAAGAAAACAAGGATAGGATTTACGCCCTTTCTGTCCACCCCGGAGCGGTAAGCTCGCCCATTCCTCAACTAGAGCATAATACTGACAAAGGCAGGTCAACACCGCAATGCAACAACAGTGGAAAGACGCCTACCCCGGCCTGACAGGAAAACTTCTATCCTGGGCAATGCTAGCCATCGGCCGTGATGTTGAGCAGGGATCGTACAGTGCACTATGGGCGCTGACTTCACCCAAGATCGAGGAGGAGGACCTGAATGGGTACTACTTCTCTGACCCTGATCAGGAGGGCAAGGAAACGAGCCAGGCTTCAAACCCCGAGCTGGCTGCCAGCCTGTGGAATTTGAGTACGACTCTTATTGAGGGGGTGTTGGGCAGCGATGCTTTGCTCGACTGGAATGTGTCTACCGTCACTCGTGAGGATCTCAAGTAAGATGATAGCCTTCAAGGCGGTGTAGATGATAAACGATCCGTGTTTATTAGGCAATTGTTGGAACCTGTGACTTGGAAATTGACAAGAACAGCCAGAACGAAACTTGTAAGACGGGTTGATTGAAACTACAGGATAAAAATTATAGTTAGTAACGATGTATTGATAATGATACATTATTATGTTACCCTCTCCTCTTGTCTCTTTAATCATGGTGCTTCATAAATTCTAGGAGGGCTCCTCGGCCGCTCTGATGGAAAAACCACTGGCTCAGCAGGTAGCTCACTCTTCGGCCTCTCAGATTGACGCTGGTCCTGCTCGCAATTTCCAGGAAGTTCTGCCACAACCGCATCATTTTTCCTTCTCATCCGTCTTCTCCATAACATCCATCCAACAGCCCCAAGAATCAGTAGACCCCCAATTGTAGCGCCGACTGCTACGCCGGCAATTTCACCGCGAGACAATCCAGATTTAGGACTAGGCTCAGGTGCCGAACTTGTCTCTCTGCTCGCAGCCGAATCCGTCGTGGTCTCCTCGGCTTTCGGCGCGCTGACGTTTACGTATTGGGATTTCGCTAGTATCCCTCCATATTTGCTGTCCATTAACGTAAACCAATAAATGCAATCCTCGTTATTCTCGGTCGCGTTGGAAATATCGTATTGAGCCTTCCAGTCAGTAGAAGGAGATGTACCATTGTCTAGGCAACTCAATCAGCAAAACAATAAACAGACGGGACCAAGTCCAACTACCTTTTAAATGAGCGGTTGTGTTCTTTTGAGCGTCAATGAATTGCCAAATATAGAGGTCGACCTTTTTAATGTTGGTGTTCCATAGGATCGGGATCATTTCTCCATCCTCATAGTGGTTGTTCTTCGTCATGTCCTGGTCAACTGCTTGATCTGGGTCCTGCTCTGGGGGGCGTAGAAACTTGCTGAAGCATGATGCCCAGCTCGCGAACAAAAAGAGTATTAGACCGAGTTTCAACAGGTAAAACATCGCCAGCTTGAGCAAGCAAGATTTCCGATATGGCAACGCTTAGTCTACTCTGCGGGCTTGACTTAAGTAATGATCACACACTCAAATTTCAAGGTGGACACATTTGAGGGGAATGAGGAGTGGGTGCTATCGATATATGTATTCGATCATCCGGGTATCCGAGCCAACCTCGTCACAGATAATTCAATGCATCAGGACTGCACACCCAGTCTTCATGCAGTAGTAGTCCATATGAAGACTAGTTGCGGGCCAAGCTGCAGACGATCATGCTGGGGTTGTGAACTCGTGATCCGGGGTTTGGTTCGCCGACGACGGTCGACCAGCATATCTTCAAACATCTCCCAAGAGAAGGAATGGTGACCAATAGGACTCAGACTGGCGGCAGGCTTATAAGGAAGGACCTTTCATGTTCAATCTTGACCATTGCCATCCATGAGAATGCTGATGTGATCTCGGCTGCCTGTCTGAAATGTCAAAGCGCTTCCTGATTTGCCTAGGTGCATGTAGAAGTGGGACAGAACACGACCAACAGCATAACAACCAACAGAGCGTTGCATGAGTAGAATCAGTAGGCCGATCTCCCAAGTCATTTGCACGGGTATATTACCTGATCTGGGAAGTGGTTAGGCGAAAGTGAAAAAGAAAAAAGCCGGGTTTCGTAGGTCCCTTGATAAAATTGCTTCGCATAGAACCATGGGATATATACGGTTGAAAGAATCTGCATGCCTAGGAGCTACGTGTTAGAGATTGTCTTGGGCCAGACTCAGTCATGAGTAAATGGTCCTGTGAAGCAATAATGCAAACTTATATCAAAGTCATAAAGTGATATTCCAACTGAAGAGGGTTCGAGTTCAATCGAATTTTCGCAGGGCACGTATCTAGTGCACAAATACATCACAAAACACAAGCAACTGGGGTCCAGTTATGATAATTTGAATGTTGATTACAATAACTTTATTTTGGCCCTGCTCTGGCCTCCGGCATCTCCCGGCGACTCCACATGCCTAATCATGTCTTTTTCCTTGAGTACCATCTCAAAATTCGTTCTGAAGCAATTAACACTCCTGATTCATCCCTGCATCAATCTGGAAGAATGCAATCTGGTTCTAAGCTTGGGTATTCGTGTCCGCAACAGACTGCACATCAGCAGCAGTTGATCCCTTTCCGGGAGGACCTCCCTTGGCGCGAGCCTGCGCCAGTCAGTAATTCATCATCACCCAAGCCATCGCGGCATCTTACCTCTGCGCGCTGCACCTCAGCAGCATCCTCCTTGGTCACCTCCGTAGGCGCCTTTCGTACCACTTCACCCGCCTTCTCGAGGAAGTTCTGCTGCTTGTCGTGTAGACTCTGAGCGGTCGCTGCGGCGCCGCCTTTGATGGGGCCACTGCCGGTGAGGGCTGATTCTTCGGCAGCGATGGCTGATGCTTCGGCTTGGGTGATGGGACGGCCATCGACGGCTTGGGACTTGATGTCGTCTTTGGTGGGAAGGTCTGACATTTTGACAATGATTATGTTGGTGGACGAGATGTGATGAGGTTTCGGTGGTTTTTGATGAGAGTTATTGATTGTGATGAGTCTTTGGCGCTTTGATGGAGATGAGGGTGGGAATCTGAAGTTGTAAGGTTTGGTTTATGAAGAAGTTTGACTGTTGAGATGATATCATAACGTGGAGGGCATCGTCACTGCTCCATAAAATAGACGAGGAAGGAGCTCTCGTTTACAAGGGTCCATTTCTCGTCACGATGACCTCATAATGGAACACTCCAAGCCTCGCAAGTGCAGAAGCCAGGGAAGGGTCTACAGATTTTGTAAATATGTGGTGTTTCGTGAAGTCAAGCGCTTCGCTTTTGGGGGAGGATGGCGAAGCGCTGCGATGAGAATATGAATGTGATTCACTTTACACGCCAAAATTCTTTGATCAGTGGCAATGAGGCAAAAAGATTTCTAAAAGGAGTATGCTCAAAGTTCTAAAACGTATTTTGGGTCGAGTGGTTGTTAATTCTCATGATGCCGCCATAGCAATTGACTGTTAGTGTTGTGCATATCTCCGCCCCGATTGAACTATAACGGACATAACCCTCTTATGTCCGCTCTCAGCCCTTTCTTTTTGCGACGATAAATGAACCAGTCGTACTCGCTCTTAGGGAGCTGAGCGCTGCGTCGGCAACGCTAACAAGAGAATCACGCCGGCCCGGCGACTTTTCCTCGTCACTAAGAGCGCTGATAGGCCAGCGGCAAGATATTGTGCCGTTTCGGACAACACCGTGCATTGGTTCAACATCAAGCGCGCGTTGTTTCAGCCAGAGTAAGATTGTATTACAGGACTATAAGTAGCTCTTTGGAACCTCTTTGTACGTAAAGCGACATCAGATCTACCAATTCAAGTGCACTTCTAGATATTCTCCAATCTCCACCGAACCTCCTAGCAAAATGTCTCAGTTCATACCCACGGAATACACCCCCCTCCTTCTCAAAGGCTTCTCCGCCTGGATCATTTATAACGGCGCATCGCACGTCGTCCGGGGAATAACAGAATATCTCGCCACAACTGAACGCGCAAACCTCACTCCATCAACCGTCTCCCTCATGGATTCCCAGATCCGCTTCCTTGGTGGAGCTTACATTGCCTACGGCGCTGCGCTATGCTGGACGTCTTACGATATCAAGGAAAGGCAATTGGGCTTGAACATTCTCTTAGCTGGTTTGGCGTTGGGTGGTATCGGGAGAGCTATTTCAGCTGCTGTCTTTGGTTGGGGATTTCCGTGGCTGCAACGAGCTACGACCACTGAGATTATCGTGCCACCGTTGGTCTACTGGTTTGGCTTACGCAAGTATGCTTAGACGGAGAACAGTCGGGCTAGTGATCGGTTGCGAGTTCAAATATCATTTACTCACAACCCATATTTGACAAGCTAGATGGGAATTTGAGTCAATTTGCATGAAACCTAGAGGTTTCAAGATATACAAGCATTATGGACATGCTCCGTTGACGACACCAGCCAGCTTCTACCAGAGTCTGATGTCAAAATAAAGTAACTAAGTCGAGTTTGTTACTTGAGATTCTCCATTAACCCCTACAAAGATTCCGTTGGAGTACTAAAGTGGCTACAGTGGCTGCTGGAGATAACGCGCACACGAAACTCGCACCCACGTCGATTACTTCAATAGCTATTTTAATTAATCTTTTTGACGATAGGAAATATCGATGAATTTTTGTGTCCTTGTATGTCAGAGACCACAAATAACAGCCTGTAACATTATGAACAACTCCTCAGCAAGAGAGATGTTTAGCCCAATTAGATCAAAACAGTCAAAACAATTGAGTATATAAAGCATTCAAGAAACTTGACTAAACCTCTTACTTCTTCCTATCTCGCATAAGTTGAACTAGCCGCTCCCCTTCAGTAATTGCGCCGTGTTTTCGAAGCAATTCAGCGATAGAAGTGTCTTTGTCTTCACGCCTCATTGCGTAGTCCAAAGGTAATAGTCCCGAGGCCGCACGACGATTGAGACAAAACCTTTGATCAATAAGAGCTTGAACCATTGTCTCTGTCCCTCTCGCTGCGGCGGTGTGAACGGGTGCGTCGCCTCCGCAGTAATGGTTTTCAATGTCGATGCCAAAACTTAGAATCTTCAAGAAGCCAGCATCGTTATGATTTAGAATACTACGCCGTACACGAGATGGTGATGGTAGTACTTTACTAAGGTCTGCCCCACGGTCAATTAAAAGCCTCCCAACTCTCTCGCTATCGTACGATTGCGAAAAGGCAACATCGATTTGTTCTCGAGTTATTTTGCACTCAGTATCTTTCAGTATCAGTGAAACAATATCTGAACGGTGCCACCAGCTTGCGGAGATAAGAACAGTGGCGGAATGTTGATCTCGAATAGCAGGATTCCTGCTGTGGCGGAGAAGTCGCTTGATGCTGTCCTCTTCACAACGCCGAATCGCATAGGTAAGAGCAGTTTCCCCCCAGGCGCTCTCAATTCCCAGTTGGGCATTGGCTGCAAGTAGCAGCTCAATAACCTTGGCATTATTATCTCTGCAAGCATGCATGAGAGCGGTGTAACCGTAGTGCTCTTGGTGATCCACATTAGCACCTTTCCTGATAAGATCTTCCATTAGGGTCAAGTTTCCGACAGAGGCAGCCTCGATTAGAGCTGTGCGCCTGTTCTTTCCACAGACGTCCAACGCACCACGCTCCAGGAGCTTCATGTAAATCGACCCCTTGCCACATCGCACCGCTAATACAAGAGGGATATCGCCATATGTATTTGACGTGTGAATGTCTGCTCCGTAGTCGAGAAGGTTTTGGACGGTCTCGACATCTCCTAGCATGGCGGCCAAATGTAGAGCAGTGTCCCCTTTACATCCAGGCACGTGTGGATCAGCACCTGATCTCAACAAAGCCTCGACAATACGACGACGATCAATGTGAATGCCGTCATATAGGTCAGAATTGCTTGTGCCTGGTTTCATTTTGGTTGTTCTTAACTTAAATTCGAAAGCGGAACACTCTATTGCCCAAACGAGTGCAGTCCGGCCAAATGCGTCCGTTGAATTGATGTCAAGATTCTTCATCAGTGACTCTGCCAGATCAACGAGCCCGAAAAGCGCTGCTAGATGTAAAACACTCATAATTGAACATATTCGTGTTTGTCTTATTTCGCTCCAATTTGCAGACCAAGTTCCAAGGCTGAGAATCGTAAAGACAGCCTGGCTGACCATTTCCCGCGCTTGGAGGAAGTGAATCGAGGTCCTATAGGTTTTGTCTAAGGGCGAAAGCCGTCGGACATGGCCGCCCCAGTTGAATGCGCCGTATTCGTATAATGGATTACTTTTAAGGTCGTCCATCGAAGCTCTATCATACCTGTCGTATTCAGAATAAATAGGCTGCATGCCAACCCCTTTTCGTCCGGGTCGTCTGGGTCGTCTGGGTCGTCTGGGTAAGCCAATGGACAAACAAGTGACGCACTGCCTGGCAAGATAGGCGTCGGCGTTTGAAGGCAATCGACAGTCAAGTGAATGACGGACGAGGAAATACTCATCAATCAAATGCCGGTTACGCCGGAAAAAGCTTTCGGCCGTATAGTGAGCAAGCTGTATTTCCCTGGCTCCCTTTGTAATCTCGACCAAGCCACAGCATACAGAGATCATTAATTGTTTGTCAACTATGCCATCTGCATGAAAGGTTACATCTCCTTCTCGTAAGGCAAGGCCATCTTGGATTGCGTACACTGGCAGCTTCCATCTTGTGCAACATACCCAGGCTAGGACCCGAAATGCTAAGTCACTAGAATTTGGATGTTGCTCTCTGAGCCTTCTTACAGTATCGATATATGCTTGGTCCACAATATTGAACTTGTGGTCCTTATCATTGTTGTTCGCTCGGTCTTCGAATCTCTTCAGAGCATCTTTAACGTCTCTTTGAGAGGTCTCGTTTACCAGTGAATTGAGATACAGCTTTGCTAGAAGAAACCTGGTAAGTTGTTAAAAGGAGGTTCTTGATATGGACGACGCTGGGATGTACCTACATTCCTTTAACAATTTGTGACATGACTTGCTTTACCAAGCCTTGTAATTCTGGTATTTTACCAATGCAGCTCGACTCTGGCCACCGAAAGTTGTCAACATAAGCGTAAATATCCTGCTGTTGAGCAATAATGGAAATGGACGAGTAATCCTTGAACTGATTTGAAATGAGAGGAATTGGTCGGGAGGTGGCGAGTAGGTTAATGGCCAATTTCCTTTGAAGAAGGAGAAGCTCGCCTGGTAGTGAGTAGAGGTCTCCATCCTTCGTTGCCCACTCATCTAACGCATCAACAACCATAAAGACTCTTGGAAACAGACCTGACACGGACTCCAGCTCTGAAAGTATTCTCTCTGGAGGGGGTTCCATCCGCCGGGGCTTATATTCGTTGTAAAGCTGCATGATGCCCTTTGGGAGAGGAGATAATCGCCCACAAAGCTGTCTTAGCAAACTCGCCCGCAATTTGTTGACACTTTGCCGATCGACACGATTATATCGGCAGTAAATATGGACGGTGGCAGTGTTTGAGTCGGTTTCACAGCGAGAATGAAGGTCTTCGATGACGGCAGATACAAGAACGGTCTTTCCAGCCCCAGCAATGCCCGGGCAGAAAAGGACTTGGTCTTTCTCTTGGGTCCAAGACTGATATTCTGGCGAGTCCAGAAACCACTGGCAAGTTCCTGCAGCCCTTTTACTGCGTTCATCAAACTGATAAGTGCCGAAGTCTTCATCTGAGAGCCAGTCTAGCACCTCTCGATCTGCAATGGATCGTTTCAAATTCTCCACGCTGGAAATGACTGAATTGAGCATTATTATTTAGACGCAGCAATCCCAAACGAAGATTGAACTACTGACCTTCATCTATCTTCGAGACGATAGTTTCCTCTCTTGTAACGGCTCCTGGTAGGATTATTCCGAGAATCTGCTTCGCATACACAGCGGCAGTCATGGCTGCATAGCCTTGCCATTGGTCATTCTTGTGAGAATCAGAATAGTCGCAAATTCCAC
Organism: Fusarium denticulatum; assembly: GCA_013396175.1. Classification (NCBI taxonomy): domain Eukaryota; kingdom Fungi; phylum Ascomycota; class Sordariomycetes; order Hypocreales; family Nectriaceae; genus Fusarium; species Fusarium denticulatum. Next base: position 84,641 of record JAAOAK010000020.1, on the reverse strand, counting down.
GAATAACAAGACATCGAAACCCATCCATCAGTCCAGCGGCTTCCATCTCGAAACATAAGATATCTTCTCTGGAAGCCAGTTCATCTCGTTTAGCAGCATCTTTCATCAGAGTGTTGCCCGAAGCAATGGTACCATAGTGGACTTCGACATCTTCCAGAGGTTCCTGTCGTGGTGTTCGAGGTATAAGGTCTTTTGGGGTCGTCACACAAAGCTCTTGGCACGGATCACCCTTGTGCTTGACCGAAGCGGCGAAAAGATAATCTGGATCCTCCGGACGTCCATACTTGGCCCTTAGTCTCTTGTTCTTTGAGACGATGGTGCCGGCCTTGTCATGGATCTGGAGGCCGTTTCGCTCGTATTGAGTTTTGAGCCCTGCTACTGCAGCAAGCAGTAACGGGGGCGGTTTATTGTGGGATGCTGTAGGTTGAAATCCGTCTTCTGTGGCTTTTCCGAGGTCGTACTGGAATACACCACCTTGTCCGGGCGTGGGTGAGCTTACCACCACATCTCCCAAGCGTATATCATGGTCTTCTGTAGGGGCCCCGCCGCCAATCCCGACCATAAGACCGAATCGAATGTTGCGAAAGCTGCGTATCATATCCTTGGCCACAGTCGCGGCAGATGCAGTCCCGTATTGACCATTTGGCAGTACCGCGACAACCACCATGTGGCCTTCGATCTTGCCGAAACTGTAGACATTGAAGTCGTTTGCTTCTCTATGATCTGGTGATTTTTGCGGCTCATATTCCTCGTCGAATTGCTCCTGGGCTGCAGTGAACTCTGTAGACAGGGCACATACCCAGCCAACCGTATAGGAATCTGGATCGCTAGGGCCAGGCATTTCGAAGACCCCAACGGGTGTATTTTTATCCAACAAGTGTCAATAGAAAGCGATGAGAGGGTAAGAAAAAGGTTGCATCTTTATGATGCTGGGGCTGGGGTAGTTACATATGCGCTGTGACCTGCGCGGGGCACGCCTTGCTGGGCGGTAACCGAACTGATTGGGCTGCTCTAGAGAGATCTTGTCCCGAAATTACAAAGCCACAGTATCCTAACAGGGATTCAATTGGTGGTCTCTTAGCAATAGCCGCCCGGCCTCCCTGGAGTGCAGCCCTTGCATAAGAGCTGCATTGATCGCTTTACGCTAGGCAGACAAGCCTGCGGCCATTTTGATGGAGCAGACTAAGACATCTCCTCTCTCCTTCGTCAGAGTCATTCTGCCCCTCGCTTTTGGGTTCTTCATAAGAGCATTCCTGCCGGGGCGTGCGCAGTATGTGCATGTCGGACGGTCGCCAGAGCAGCGGACCTTTTTGCGCCTGGATAACAGTGAGTTTCTCGAATCAACTCCGGCAGTCAAGAGGGGGGTACACTACATGCTTCATACCTGCAATTGGCACATCTCTACTTTGTCCGTTTGTATAGTCTGCACTCAAAATCCATCGCTGCCTACTAAGGTGCGTATTTCTAGAAAGACCCCCACTTAGTCATATGATTGCAGCATATCAACAGCATTCTTCTAACCTAAGTTGCACAATATGTCCTGGTTAAACAGGTTCGGTGCTGGAACAACGCCGTAGAGTCAGGGTAAGCTTGCGCGGTGATGTTATGAACCTGGGGAAGCTCTGAGCTTAGCAATGTGCATGACAGTCACCCACTCTGCCGCTCATTATCATATTAGCCCTACAGTGGACACCTAGCTTAACCATTATCTCGAGATTGTTGCTGCAAGAACCTTAGTGAAGAACCGTAGATAGGCTGATATTGGTTTGCAGGTCGTACCACTGGCCGTTATCTGAGATCTGTGGAGTGTGAATCATGAGCGTTCTCTGAATTAATTGGCTATGTCTGACCCACTGTGGCACAAGCTTTCCAAAGCCACTGTCATTTGACTCCAAGCTCTGCTCACTCGGCGTTGGCATATGCATCTGCACCCTGCAACCTATCGAGATCGCCAAGATCCTCCAAGATGGCCGCCTGCTCAGAAATGCTTCGCGAGCTGCATGGGGACTTGCAGCGCAAATGGGCAGCTTATGGTCTTGAAGTCGAAACTGCCTGGCGATCATTCGACAAGGCGCAGCGAGCGAAATGCATGAAGGCTGCGGCGTGGAGGGGACAGGTCTTGAAACATTCTCGAGACGCCTCGCTAGGCATTCTCGGTAGGTTGATACCCGAGTGGAATCTTACTGACATGACAGACCCCGACTCGGACTTGTTCCTTGACATTATCAAGCACCGCGCTATGACGCCTTTGACTGAGCAATACCGCTGTGGTCACAACGATACTGCTGGAGATCTCGCTCTCATCGATGAGATGGCACGAACCCGAAGCTTGCGCCATGAAAATGCATCCAAGAACGTCTTTACAGTCTTCAATGAGAGGGATTACGGAGACTGTTTCCGTGTTCCTATATGCGTGAACAACGAGGAAGTTTTATCTGGACTGGAATTAGGCATTCATCACCGATACATTGTCCCACAGCCTTTGGGAAAGCTCATTCTGACGCGGCAAATTCTAATGGTGGAGGCGCTTAACCTCATGATCAAAAGTGTTCTGGTTCAAGTCTCCAGACCCAAAGATCGAAGCCAGCCGAAGAATTTCAAGCCGCCAACTGCTCCCGTATCCGATTCTCACTCCAAGCAGGCAACAGTCAAACTCCATCCCCAGGAGCTCTTTGCTATTGCTTCCGACCAAAAGTCATCTCGTGAAGAATTTCTGTCGCTTCTTTGCTCAGAGCCCAGAGTTCTTTGTGCCGACGTCAACGCGCAGTTCTACAGCCGGCCTGAGCTCGTGCCTGATGAGAAGGGCCGATCCCTGCCAGTTCACATACATAAGGACGTTGGACCAGCTGTCTTCGAAACAATCTACCATGTGGTCCAAGGCATCGCTACCTGGGAATCCATCACTGCCCTTCTTGATCTTCTTGAGAGACCTTCTACCGACAAGCCCTACAAGTCAACAGTTCTTCAAGAGCTCTCTAATCTGTGTCATTTTGAGTACGCCCGTACACAAGCGCTGTTCAAGCGCCGGGTTTCCACCACTCGAACAGGATCGAAATGGTTCAAGCGAATTTCCAACGCATATGATAACTTAGGCAATGCCAAGGTCTCGATGAAAGGCAAACCAGAAGAGCTCACGCGCTCTAACCCCCACCTGCACTACTTACTACGACTGTGCCAGCCCGATACTACCGTCACGAAAGCGGCTGAGTGGATGGAGAAGCTCAGCGATCTATACATAGCGCATCCTTTGGAGAGAGAGAAGCTTGGCGAGAGAGAGTCTCGGACTCTCCACGATGTCGCTGCCATCGTAGCGTTCGTCCAGGATCTTTCTGCGGTCTACTCACTTCCCTCGACCTCACGAAAGAAAGGAAATCGTCTTGTCACTAGCCTGCAAGAGATTGACACTGTGCTCAACCAGATCAAATAGGAAGTTGACCTGCGCGACTATGCTGCACCCATCGAGAACCTTCTGGAACCTAGCATGTCTGTTAAAGCGTTGGAAGTCTTGGACGCGTTTATAGTGAAGAAGACAGGCACGAGAATGGCATCTCTTTACCAAGATGAATTAGACAAGGCGTTCCGAAACGTCGAAGAACGGTATCGACAGGCCAAGGATAAGACAAACAAGGATACCAAGGCTGAATTTGTTCCCATCGACACCACTTCTATGGACTCAAAGGAAAGAATCGAGGCTCGAAGACAAAAGGAAAAGACACGCCCAGAACATTCCTCTGTCTACGCGACCACCTCGACCACACAGTCTTCTGAAGAAAAGGAACCAGTAAAGCCGACACAGCCACTGAAGGTCAGCTCATCAACAGCTGAGGTCTTCGCGACCCTGTTCGACAAAACCCAATCACGAGGATCCGTCAGCTGGTCATCCTTCGAGGCTGCCATGTCAGAACTGGGATTCTCTGTGCTGCCGCGACTTGGATCTGTCTACACATTCAGACCGTCCGAGGATATGGAAATCAAGAAGCCTGTTAGCATTCACCGACCTCATCAGTCGCAGATTGAGGGGTATTTGATCCTGATTTTGGCGAGACGCCTGAACCGGGCTTATGGATGGAGTGAGGATTCGTTTGTCACAGAGTAAGAGCATCTCGTGCCACAAGCAAATGTTTGGAAGGATACTGTCGATTTGCAATTCAGAGACAAATTGCCGCGCTGTGCGCAAGTGGATTTCACGTCGATAGAGCTGAGGGTGGCGCAAAGGCTCTCGCCATGTCGTCTCATATTGATGGATATTACCTCGCCAGAATAATGCAGCAGGGTGAGAAACTTAGAGTCAACCCCATATCTCATTTACCTCATCATTTCTACTGACATTGCGTCTTGTAGATGCCTAGTGCAAAGAACCTGATCAGTAATTGTAATCATAAGTATATCAGAAGGGACCAGCCATACCGTTTAGAAGAGTCTTGAAAGCAAGCTCAACTCGACTGTTATCCTGAGCCGATGTTTCGATAAACAGAAGTTTCTCGAGTTCTAGATCCCATCAGCACTCTCGAACATACTAGCAAGCATGCGTTAACTTACTAGCAAATCTCTTGCCCTCTTCCGTTGTAACAGCCCTTCTACGCTCCAGGTCTGTTTTGTTCCCCACGAGCATGACGACAATTTCAGGCTCACCGTGATCTCGAACCTCTTGCAACCAGCGTGCCGCATTCTCAAAGCTCTGGCGGCTGGTTACATCGTAGACTAACATTACAGCTACCGCTTCATTATAATAAGGAACGTGTGCCCGGTATCTCTCGTGGCCGGCTGTGTCCCAGAGACTGACTTTGATGGTCTTGGAGTTGCACTGCACCATTTTGTTTGTGGGCTTCACACCAATCGTTGGACTGCAATCGGCATGGAATTCGCCTTGGTTGAATTGACTCGCGAGGTTTGACTTGCCAACCCTCGAGTCGCCCAGGAGAACCACTGATGTCGGTTAGTAAGTAAACTGCCGTGCACGCGAATGATATCAAACCTTTCCAACGGTACTGGAAGACGCTAGGTTAACTTTGTACTGTGAGCGTGACGGGAGAAACCTACATCGTATGCCATGTCGCCCATCTTATCAAGGCTTGACAGGTTGGACTTTTGAAATACCCAACTGCAGAATTTGGGAGAAAAGGAGTTGACTTACCGCTACTTTTAGCTTTTTAACTAGACGATCGCTGACTAACACAGGCTCCCTCTTTATTGCAGGGGATATAAGCGAGAGCAGAAGCGAGGACGAGAAAAGCTTTACCATGCCGATTGGTTAGGTTATCGCATGTTTCCGTAACCGAATTAAAGCACAGGCCCAAGACTTCCTTCGTAGATCCTGTCACCAAGTGGGGGATTGTTTATACGCGCTGTCTAATCAGCTGCTGACACCAAAACGCTAGTGCAGTGAATGATGCTTGTCAATGCGGCTGAGATTCAAGCATAAGCATGACCAGAAAAACAACAAAGGCTTAATATTCACCCAGGCAAGTATGACTTCTGCATTGGAAGAAGTCCGATTAGGCTAACTTTAAGCTTATTTCTATGGGATTGATTTTGCTGTCATCAGTAGTGCCGTAGCTTCGGCTTGTGCAAAGATAAGCATTGAGACGCCAAATGACCAGACTGATGCTAAAGCAGCCAAATCGGTAGCAATCTGAATAGCATCGGCAGCAACGGTCTCAGCAGCTAGTGTTTCTGCAAGACTTACGAGCGTACTGAACTCGCTGCCTACAACCGTGGCTGAGTCGATGGTGCATTGGTGTTCTTCACCTTTGTGCGCTGGGGGCTGAAGCCTCTTTTAACCTCCCACAACCTTATCCCACAGTCGAAGGTGCCAACGCTGAGCAATAGGGATTGCTCTGTAATGATTGCGTTGATATTGTCGTCGGCCTCATCCTCCCAAGTGAGAATGTAGGCCAGATAGACTTCCAGATCGGTGCTTATGGCGACTTTGTGTAGAGGTTGATAAGTATAGGATAATAGCCAGACAAGAATATGGGTTGATGTAGAAAAATGGAATTAGAAGCAGGGAAAACCCATTGCTGCTTCTTAATATTCTGTGGAGTCTTCATGGGTCATGACTGCATTCCCTCCTATTGAGCATTCTGAGTATGAATGCAAGAGCAAGGAGGGCGATATGCTACCTAGCATCATCTGAATTGTGTCACGGTCTATCGACAGGTCTTTGATCCGCCAATGTTTTTGGATCGTATGTTAATCGATTGTGGCTGGCTGAGAATTGGAATGTAGGACATACTAGATGATGGTATGCAAGACAAGTCATAAGACAGGTTTGTTTTACTGTACAGATAAGTGGCTTGCCTACTTCGGCATAAAGAAAGGCTATAATAGTATAAGAATACATTTAGATGAAAACGAAAGGTCAGGCAATTATGTCTCAACTCCATGCAAGCCACAATAACATGGAAAAGCTGAAGGCGGGTATTGCTGGCAAGAGATCCAAAAGTCCCAGGGATGAGAACCTGGGGTTACTTAGTAGATAGCAACATCCAGCTATGTGATGTATACATCACATATCTGCTCCTGTGCCATTACTTAGGACCTAACCTCTTATCGACCTACTCTAGAGCAAAGGCCACAGACCATGGTATTTAGCTTTTGTACGGGCACCATACGCGGACCGTAGGTGATGAGTGGAGTTCCCAGGCCGTGGTAATATTTCTGTAATGCAATGGTTGATATGTCTTAACGCAAACTTACGAGGTCGACTCACTTGCCCGATAAATTTTACCTAAAAACAGTTGGACTCAGTTCGCCTCAATCAACGATCCTTCACTAAATTGGATGCTAGATTAGGAGACGAATGTGTTGTTGATATAAATCTAACACTTTGAGAATGCCATGTTCAGAATTCATGCTATATAATGACAACTAGCGGATATCTTTACTGAACTTACATATTTATTATACATATTAATTTTTTATTTTACTTTATTATGATTAACTTTGTACTGACCTCCTCATGAATGTTAAGTTGAAGCCAATCGGCCTATATTAATCCGTGCTTACACCTAATCTTGCCCCCACCCTACGTAACCTATTTACAGCCTCAGTAACACCAAATTATCATCCACATCTGTTATGCCAGTATAGAGTCTTTTTCATCGCTGAAGGTCTCTCATAATGAATAATGCTCTGTCCTCACCAGAGTCCCGAATCTTCCATGTTGATGGCGACATTTCGCAGGTTATTCTTAGCAGGCTGCCTTCAGAGAATCCATCACTCGGACAATCGCTCCCTGGAGACAATGCTGATGTGTCAACGTCTACCTCATCAAGCTCTCCCTCATCGCTGCCAATTGGTCGCCCTCGTCGCAGACCAATCCCTCGCAAGGGTCACACCAAATCAAGGTGGGGATGCCTCAATTGCAAGCGTCGTCGAGTTAAATGCCAGGAAACAACACCGTCTTGTGATAACTGCAACCGTCTCAACCTTCGATGCGAGTATCCTCAGACTTCCGTCAAAGGGCTGATAACCCTACCTTTACCTCAGCCTACCCAAGCTTTATCTCAAGCGCAACTTTCTATGGTTGATTTACGCTTCTTTCACCACTTTCTCCTCCATGCGTACCCTGGTCTTCCTATCCAAGGCGAAGAGGTATGGAAAGAAGTTGCAAAGTATTCTCATGGCGTAAGCATAAGTATACACAGGGTCTTCGAGGAATCTACTGATAAGAATAGTTCGACTTCCTGGCTCACTCGATGCTGGCTCTTGGGGCTTCGCATCTAGGCCTCTGCAATGGCAACGACTACAACTCAGGCGCCATCTCACATCGCATCAAAGCAATCAAGTCGCTCAATTCTGCTCTAAGCACTCCATGCCAGACCAAGGAAGAGGGTGATGCTCGATACGCGACCCTCATGGCTCTAACGTGGCAGTCTTCCTACATGGCTGATGGGATGCAAGAGTTCTTGTCCATGCTTCGCGGCTGCACTATCGTCTCCAAAAGCTCCGTTTTCCGATTTGAGGACTCAGTATTTCGCATGTTCTCAATAGACGGGCACGTTCAGCGGGTTAATGATATCAACAACGGGTTCGACAGAGGTCTATCTGATGATGAAGCCATTGACACTGGCATCGCATCCATAAAGGCTATTGCGCCTCTGAGTCAAAGCACGCTCGAACTCAGTCTTATTGCAGATCTTCAGAGTATCCTCGAGATGTCTAGGACTACATGCGTCTGTGGTAAGATGCCAAATTTATGTCAATCTGCGTAAGCATTTGCTGACTTCTTGACAGCCTTTGGTGCTGTTTGTCGAGCATACCAGTTGTTCGGAGAGGCTAGCGATTCTGACTTCCTCACAATATCTGATTCCGACAATCATGTTTCTCAGATCATTATGGCCCATTTCTTCGCCATTGAGTATGTGTTTGCGTCGATCGCTCTAGTACCAGTATCGCCATCCTTCCCATTCCGCAAGACCATCATCACAGCCTGGATACTACGAGTTAAGCGACAGGTTCCAGCAAGTTATGGAGCATACATAGAGTGGCCACTTGAGTTTATTTCAAAGGCAAACGGTGATTGGGGGATAAAACCTTCTTATCACTCGGCCTCGGGTCTCGTTGGTGGCAAAGTAACTCGACAACGGCCCCCAAATATTATCACAGGATGATTTATCAGCCCGGGGCTTGGCAACCGAATTCCACCAAATGAGGAATCGATATAGAGGCAGTGCCTACTGTGGAACCCTGCTAGCGCATCTCATAGGGCTAAATCTGTACGCTTCAGGGGTCCTATACCAGCCTCAAATGAGATTACCTCGACTTTTTCATCCTTTCCTCTCCTTTCTCTTCTTCATCCTTTGTTAAAATGGTTGAACGAAAGTTCCAGATAATAGACAAGTATGACTTCAACAGAACATACCACGGCATCGCGATATCCGAACAGTGGCAAGCCTGGGAGACTGCGCACTTCTTCCGCGTCAGGTCCATCATTGAAAATCCGACCGTAGGCGCACGGCTTATTTCCTATGGTTGCGATAATGGAGATGGTAGTCCACTCAACTGTACGACGACATGCTCAAACGCAACACTCATGTATAATTAGACGGGACGTTAAGCAGGGATCGTACAGTGTACTCTAGGCGCTGACTTCGAGAAGTTCAATTCCTTGAATGTCTTTCGGAAAGTTAGAGACTGTGCTTGGGCTTCTTGTTCTGACTCTACATACGGCAGATGTACGAGCAGTCTTCAAGGGTTCAAGTGCGGTACTGTCTCGCCGGATAACATCGCCAAGTTTGGGAGAGTGATGGCAAAGCCATACTGTCAGGCTGCGAGTGCTGGCATTGACTTGGACATCGCTGGACAAGGTGTACGTTACATGCCCCTGCATCTGAAGTGAGACTCTAACATAACCTTGTAGATCGTCACGGCGTATGTCATTCAGCTCGTGCTCGTTCTGTTCCTCGGCCTTTGCTTCAAACTCACAACTTCCTGGATCCGAACGTTTGGCCGCATGAGTAGCTCATTCCAGAAAGACTCTGTGTTTCGAGAAACGTGTCAAAGGTGGCAAACAACACTGTCCGAAACACGCTTTGCGAAAGCTGAATCTTCCGCTATGCTCGACTTCCAAGAATCCCAAGCGTTGTTCGCTGCTACCATCTCGATCACAGCCATCATAACTTTTGACGGTGAAAATAGAGCCGGTTTGGCAAATATGCTCACGCTATTCTCCTGGATGTTCAACCATCGCATATTACAGGGCCTCATCACGACTGGTATATTCCCAGTGCTCATGGCGCAACTCGTCATGCATCGGGCTGGAGAGCGCCGCTTCTATACCTTGTTCTTCGTTGTCCTATCTTGGATACTCATGACTATCATCACCGAGTTTCAGGATTTCAACGCCGATGCATTTGAAGAACACTTGAAACAGGTTTCGACGGTGGATGCTTGCGGAGGTAACCCTGGTCCAATGAGCTTCTGCCAGGGAATCAAGGAAAAGAACAGCTATGACTTCTTCAACGTTACTATGGCATGTCGATTTTTTACCCACATCATTGCATCGTGTCTTATCATCGACTGGGCATTGCATTTTGCTAAGACACGAATGGAGGGAGATAAGATCAAGTACACGCAGATTGGGGGAGACTCTCGGACAATCCTCTCATTCGCAGAGACCAAAGGCGCGAAGCTCTCGTTGGGAGTCTTCTGGGCTGCTATTGAACTCCTAACCGTTATCATGATCTTCATTGGTCTGCGTGAGATGGTTGAACTTCTTGACATGCACTCATCTAATGATGGCCTGCCGACATGGGGCTTTGGACAACTTGTCGCCGTCGCTATCTGGTCCCCGGTGATGATCAAGTTCGTCTGCCTCGGCATATGTAAGTCTAGCAACGAGTGATGTCACGGATATTTGCTGACGTCTGTAGTTGGACCTAAGAGAGAGGTCGAGCAGAAGGACAATGCACATAGGCCACCGGTCTTGGAGATGACTAGCTATTCACAAAGCAAAGCGAACAACACAACATTTGTTTCAGCCTAAGCATTTGTAAGACGTTTATCTAAATATATTTATACCATATCGGCATTCTGGTCCCCGTGGTGTGCATCTCAAGCGAACAAGTCAGACATGACAACAAAGGGCCGTCAGGTACCTCGGGATTCTTGTTGCACTGATTCTGATTAAGTGCTTCTGGAGGGACTGTAGGGTGGACAGCCGTCGGGCCTCACATTGGTGTGCGAACGCTACGTAGAGACCATATTTGGCGGTAGCCACTGTATAGAATGTTACAGGTCTATGCCAGTTTCATCACCTAGCTCGTTGTATATATCCCCCAAAGATAGAACGAGGTTCTCTTCCTTTGGACTACCCACGATATTGGTCTTTGCCGATAGTTGCTGGGTTGGTAGAAAGCGTTTTGAACCATCAATTTACTGCCTGGGCAAACGTAGGAATACTGATGCAATGTTCTCAAGACCTATGAGGGACAGTCAAGGATGTGTTTAGAGTAGACCGTGATACGCTTAAAGTTAATAGACTATAACTCCAGATGGTGTTGCACCTCAACCCCGACAGGGGATTAGCTGCACCGAACACGAGGTTGAATTGTTCTTGGAGACGGCGGCGGGGGACTTCATCAACATGATCAATGGGGCTATATAAGGTAGATAGGTAGACGATGGACGAAAAGCCCGTTCTTGGAAGATGGAACAACCAGCTGTATGAGCAGTTAAGTAAATGTGCAGTCACAATTCCATCGGAACATTATGTGGAATAGAATCCTTGTCTGTATATTGAATTGAAAGTAAAACCGTGGATGCTGAGTGATTTATCATCTCGTTCTCAGACCCGGTATCATAATGCTAAAAGGACCGGGATGTAAAGTAATCCCAGTCAACTAACCCAAGTACCTAGCAATCGTATACTCATTTTCCCATGCAATGAATTTTGTTTTTGTTTTGATGCAATTATTGACTCTCGACAGTGACAGCCTTGGCGATCTGGTTCTGAAGACCATTCGCCGTCTCCTTCAGATCACTAAGGATACCCTTATCCTGGTGACCGTTGGTCTTGGAAGAGCTGACGACATAGTCGTCGTCACTGCTGGAGTCTTGCTGGAGACCATCAACACCCTCGGGCCCAGAGGCATGAAGTTTGGCGTTCTCGACGCCGTTGAGAGGAATGTTCTGCGCACGGCCGTTCTCAACGGGTGCACCGTTCATGGTGTAGCCAGTGTCGCTAGAGTCCACGAAAGCTTCGAGACCAGCGCCCTCGCGAGGGTACGATTTCATGATCTTCTTGTGCTCCTCAAGAGCAGCGACCATCTCGTCATGGCTGACATCGTTCAGGAAGACACAGTCACCCATTGGGTTGATGGGAACAGCAGCGCGAAGCTTGCCGTCACGGGTCTTAAGAATAGCGGCTGTGGCCTTTTCGAGAAGAGAAGCATCGAACTGAGGATGGTCCATGGAGAGGCCAGCTCGGGAGAAGAGGTTCAAAAGACGCGTATGCTCCTCTGATGAGAGGAGACCACGGATGTGAGCGAGAGTAGCAGAGTATGCCATGTCAATAGAGATAGCATGACCATGACGAAGAGGCGTCTCGGGGACAAGCTCATGAAGAGGGGACCAGGTATGGCCATAAGCAATAACACGATCAAGCATAATCTCGTGCAAGTTTGGTGTCTCAAGCTTCAGCATCTCATGAATACCAGCACGGCAAATCTTATCAGCAACCTCCTTAATCTCAGGAGTAGCATCATCAGATCGTCCAAAGCCAGTGTTGATAAGCTGCTCACAGTACTTCTCAAGAAGATCATAAGTATCCTTGTGAGCGCAAGTAGAGATCTTGATCAGCTCTGCGAAACCGTTGCGGATCTGTGCTACGGGGAGACTGCGGAGGAAAGTGAAGTCAAGGAATGTGTGTGATGGGGCGTGGTAGGCACCGAGACGGTTCTTGTAGCGGCCGTAGTTGACGGCGACTTTGATGGAGACTGAAGCATCGATGAGACCGATGACTGTGGTGGGGATGCGGATGTAGTTGGTGTTGCGGCGATACGCAGCACAGGCGAAGCTGTATGGTCAGTTAAGTTGTTTACAGTGTTTGACGAGGAGACTTACCCAGCAACGTCAGTGACGAGGCCGCCACCAACAACAAGAACAGGCTCCTTTCGGTAAATACCAAAATCGGTCATAGAATCAACAATCGACAACAACGTATCCATGCTCTTCGCCTTCTCACCAATCATGGTCTTGTGAATAGTAAGAGGAATTCCATAATGATCAAAGTACTTCTGCATCTCATTCCCATACAAATTAAAGATGTTGAGGTCCATCACAGCTAGACATCGTCCCCAAGGGGAGTAGAGCTGATAGAGCTGAGGATTGGCAGTGTTGAAAACACCATCGAGAAACTCAAAGTCATACTCGATCTTCTCGTAGCCACAGACAGCGAAACCCTTGGCGGTGGGCTCGACGGTAGCACTCATATCAGACATGGTGGGCGGTATGTTTGGGGTAGTACAATAGGGATGAAAGGGTGTAGAGGATGTGTGTAGCTTGGGATTGATGGTGATGGGGAGAGCTTTTTATGTGCGAATACCACCACCGTCTGAGGGATATTCAACTGCCGACAAGCTTTCAAGCTAGGATCTTTTCACGAGAGCAAGTTAACACTACATGAGTCGTCGGTGAACGAGTGGTTGGGGGAGAAGTACAGAGACATGAGGACCGTTTTCATTGGGTAGGTGGTTTGAGGCCCGAGACTTGGCTACAGGTGCATGTTCGCACGCAGATGCATGTATCCAATGTTGGTGTCATGATGGTCAACTTATGATGGGTCTGAAGCATTAGTTCCTACGCTTCTGTAGCAGTGCATACAACATGGCCCATGAGGAAACAGTGCTTGAGCACGACATATGTTCTTGCTAGCCTGTTTGGTAAGGTGTATTGCGAATCTCTCTTTCTCGAGGTGTCATACAGCAACGGGATATACCGTGAATTTGTCGTTCAGGGGTATGATCCTAGGCCCCGCGTGGGGACAGATTGTACCTAGATCTTATGTCCTAGGAGAAGGGAAAGGATACTGTATTCTCGTAAAGACGGGGCGATATTAGCGCGAAGGCGTCGATTACACTACCATCTTGCATGTGCGCGTCATTCATTAGGTTTTCCCCACGTTTAAACCTAGCGGGATATCCCTTGGCCAAAAATAACACTGGACATGTGAAATGCCTAGACCCTGAAGTGAGATCGGAAAAGGGACAATGGGAATGTTGCACTGCAGATCTAGGAAATCTAACCTTGCGCCGTGCGGGGACCGTTATTCCCTGACCGCTCTTATTTTCCGAATTCCTTTTCTTCTGCAGCACTTTATATCCACTAGCTCATGAGTCTAGCACGTCATAGACGTAAGCAGACTCCTAGCACCGTGTCTCGGTGTAACATTATAGTGGGCTGATGAGAAAAAGAAGAGAGTCTCGACCCTATACGCACAGTGGCAATTCCGCACATGGTGTGCTTTTCTTGTGATACATGAGGAACACGCTGGAGCTGTAATTGGTTGTGAAAGGGACCGGTGTGAAAAGCTGCATATGCATGAGATATTCATGGTGTGAAACCATCGGAGCTAATCTTCCTGGCGAAGAAGCCTAAAGCGATTTCCCCTCTCCAAGGGATCTCGGACTAATGTCAGATGAGTTAGATGGTCTCAGTAGTGAGGGGACGGGATTGTGATCGGAATGCGCTGCTCCGGCCGGACGTGCTAGTGAGACCATTCTCCGCAGACACGCCCAAGTCATGACGTCTTCCAATTGACTTTTTTTTTCACAACGCGTTTTCGAGCTGTATCCCATAGCTCAATAGCTTTGTGAGGCTCATAATTGTCAGTTGGATACTGCTACGGTTCAATTGTTAGAGTTTATATTCCATTTATCATGGGGAAGCCAAATCAGAATCTGGAGAGCTCTCGAGCGATTGAATTCGCCAAGAATCTGGCTCTTTTTCTCCTCAGCTTCATATTCCTACCAACAAACGCCCTCTTTGCACTGGGAGCTTACCTCTTGAACCGCTTCACTTCCAAACCCTCACAACCTCAAAATGACGGCGATAATCTGGAGAAAGTCACGGTTTTGGTCACAGGCGTGAACATGGCGAAGGGCCTCTCTCTCGCACGAATGTTTCATCGTCGAGGCCATCGTGTCATAGGCGCAGATTGTCATTCCCTCTCACCCGGCCGCGTATCCTTCGCAATCGACGCGTACTATCGTCTCCCACCGCCTTCAGACCCTTCAAAAACGAGCATGAATGACCCATATCTCAATCGCATTGTCGAGATCATTCACCACGAAGACGTTGATCTTTGGGTTTCTGTCTCGGATGTCAATGCGGCTGTTGAAGATGCTGCGGTTCGAGAAATCATCGAAGCTCGTACGAATGCTAAGGCGATTCAATTTGGTGTTGAGGATATTCGAAGACTTCATGAGAAGGATGCGTTCATCGAGCATACCAAGGGTCTTGGTCTGACGGTTCCGTTGACGGAGGCTGTTGAGGATAAAGAAGATGTTATCAATTTCCTTCAAAGAAATGGAGGCCTTGAACATAAGCATAGTGCGAGACAATATCTTGTCAAACCTGTTGGCGTAGATGATGTCGCGCGCTTTGCAATGCCTTTGCTTCCTCTTCCCTCTGAAGAATCTACTCTCGCACGCATCGACTCTATTCCCTTCGAGACTGCCAAATGTTCGTTCATCATACAAGAGTACATCACGGGTCCCGAGTTCTGCACTCACACGCTCATCATTCGCGGTCGTGTCTGCGCGTTTGTGGCGTGTCGTTCTGCTGATGTTCTCATGCATTACTCCGCTCTTCCTGTTGACTCACCGCTGAGCAGGGCGATGCTGGACTTTACACTGAAGCAGGCTGAAGAAGGAGGCGAGAACTTTACAGGACATATGAGCTTTGACTTCTTGATCAATAAGGAAGATGAAGATGCTATCGAGTCTGGTGTCGAGAAAGACGTCACGATATATCCCATTGAGTGCAACCCAAGAGTTCACACCGCTACTGTTCTGTTCAACAACACACCCGAGATCGTTGATGAGTATCTCTCCATTCTTACCCCATCTGCACCAAGGTCTTTGACAAAGCCACCTGTGTCTCCTACCAATCCCCAGCAGTACTACTGGGTCGGCCAAGACTTCGTGGAGCTTGTTCTGTATCCTTTCTACCTCACTCTCTTCCGAGGCACAATGAGTCTGTCGGATATCCAAAAGTCCATTCGGGCTTTTGTACAGCATATCATCTACTGGAAGGATGGCACCTTTGAGTCTTGGGATCCTCTTCCTTGGTTGTGGATGATGCATGTTTATTGGCCTGTTCAGTTCGCTTGGTACATGTCTACTGGGTCAGTTTGGACAAAGGTTAATGTCAGTACTGGAAAGGCATTCAAGGGTTAGGTTGTGACAAGGATGTGTTGGTAATGAAGCGTATGTTAACGTGCGAGGCTGCGGCTTGCTTGACCATGAAGGTATGATGAATGACTAAAGTTACCGTCTGTAGTTGAATAGAGATAGATCGAAGCTTTAAGTATCAAAAGACCCATGAAAATTTAGCTTAGCACCTTACCCATGTGCGATACATGTAGTTCATTACGCTACGTCACTGTGCCGCAAGTTGCTGCCTTTTCTCTCTCAACGCGATGTTATTCCGCACCATAACCTGGTACATAGGCCAACTCACAAATTATTCTTCAACATAATTCATTGCAATGATACTACTTAATCGATAGTTCAAGCTCTGCTCCTGCTTTTCCGCCAATGTCACCCCGATTTTGGGCCGCAGGGATCAACACCCCACCATCTGATAAGCCAGGTGTATATACACGCCAGAGTGGTATCCCTATCGTGAAATCCCAGCCCAGGTGTTCACAGACCATCCCCCGTGATTTAGGCTGTGTCCCAAAACGTCAACCCTCTGCAACCATGACCGAGCGTCATGTGTTCCCCCAGATGTTATGCCAGGAGGCGCTGCTGGATCTGCATGCCGTACACCCTCTCCCCGTGATGCATTCCTGGTACCCGGTGGCTGCGTCCCAGATCCCTGGGACTTGTAATGTGGTTGCAGCCCGTTATGCTTGAGCTGTCACGGCAGTTCTAGTGTGGTTGAGGGAGGGATGGACCATGTACACGTGGCAGGGTGAGTCTGTGCGATCTGTCATCTGCAAGGCATCGTGACGTTTCGGTGCCGTAGCATTTTGGCACTGTGTCATGGTATGGTGGTCTGCCACACCTCAAGTCCTTCTAGAACTTTCTTCTGACTCTCCCTTCTCGGTATGGCTGGCCTATTGTGCGAATGTGGCACTGTCTTGGTGTTTTGTCGACACAAGTGGAGGTGATGTTCTTATTTGTTTTGTATGCTTCACATAATTTAATGTCCTTTACGCAGTGTCTAGTGTCTCTCATGAATACTGATATCGAGTTCAAAAACATATTTATTCTATTTCGCACGGTTTGTAGTGGCTGAAAGCTTGGGCAGTTGATATCTTGCCACGAATAGTCGAACGAAGTTTAAACAGCCACGCTCAAGGGCCGTCGACTACAAATACTATTTTAACAAATAGAGCAGAGCCCATAGAACCTCATTTTGAGGTCCGTATTGCCTCTCTCTCTTTTCTCGATTGTCATTCGAGTGATATATGTTGGTTTAAGGGCTAGGCCGCCGTAAAATGATGCTGTGCAAAGTACCAAAGAAGGATGAGCTACACTGCATATAATACTTATACAAATATCGCCTTCGTATCGGGTTTTAATTCTCACCAGATTGGAAACCCAGTCCATCGTCGTTGCTTATGCGCTGTCATTCCACTCAAGGACACGCACTATCGCAAATCGTGATGTATCCCTAGATATTCACGTTTAGCTCGGCCCAGTCACTCTAATGGTCGTATACATACCAAATCCTTTCCCGGGTGATCTTTACAGTCACTTGACAGCGGGAAATACCGGTTAACCGACCATAAAAAGGTCAATGGATTATAGTTGAACACAAATTTGGCATCCGGAGCTTCTTTGCGGTATATATCAAGTGTTTCTAGCCATTTTCAACAACTACTGTTCATTTCGACAGCCATGTAAGATTACTGACCTTCGAAGAGCGTGATGACATCTGAAATCTGAGATCCTCGGACTCCAAAGCCTATACCGGCAACGTTTCAGTGGACGTCTTTCATATGCTTACTCATTTCGGTGCCAGGTATTTCGGGACCTCTCCAGACCGCTGGAAGCTAGTCAGTACTGCAAATAGCCTATTTGTTTCGATTGATGTACCTCTCACATTGTATCCCGCCTCCCGTAGCTGGCGCGTATGGTTGAAGATCTGCGCCTCAACAAGCGCGGCATCATAGCCTTGCTGCGTAACATACGTATGCCTACCAGGCAATCCGCTTCGCCCAACGTCAGAAAATATCTCATCAATAATCCAACGGCATTGACTCACGTGTAGAAAACATTCACTTCCCCGCAACCGGGGAGAGAAGTCACGGAGCTAAAGATAGACCCAAGCGACAGGAGAGATTGCGAGACAAGCATTTTGAAAGCTGAAGAGTGCTCCAGCAAGCTTCATCAGCTAGCCTGTATGCTTTATACGTACGCCGTAGGTGCCGCTTGTGTGACCGCTAAACTCCAGCTGAAGCCACTCCATCTTCTGATTCGTCTTATCTCAGACATGTTAGAAACTCAGCATCTCGTATTGGCTGCGACGTAGCTGTGGCTTATTGTCCGCGCATTTTGTGTATCACAATGATTGGACAGCGAGGTTCTCATGGCAAACTCGGCTTTCTTAGCCGGGACCGAAGTTGGCGCTGCATAAGCGTCAATGGAGAAGATGGATTCATACTATCTTAAAGGCTCTTTCGAAAATAGCAGAAAATATTGAATGGTTGAGCTTCATACTGGGAGCAAGGTATATTAAACCCGTGCTATGTGTCTATGAGATATTGACAAGCAAAGAATCAGAAAAGAACTGATCCAGAAACGGCTCCCCATAAATATCCTCCAGATCAAATAAATTATGCGAACCATTCTCCATCGGCGCATTATCCTCATCGCTATTAATCGGATGTATAAACTTGGTAGCGACCTTGATCGTCGCGCTCGTCGCAGCATAAGTGCCGCCAGCTTTGCACAAACTCGCCCAGTCCCTGCCTGACATCGCAGGGTCGAGAAGCTCCCACATCATATCAGGTTCAAACTGGATAGTCGCGCTGCTCGATTCATCATCTTGTGGTGATTGTCGCTTCTTTTTTACTTTGATGTTGAGCGTTCGTAGAATCTCGACCTACAACGCTGTTAGTATGGCCAAGTACTTGGGTTTTATAAGACTCACCTTTTCAGCAATATGAGGCCATTTCCGCGATAAGTGCTCTAAAAACGTCTCACAAATACCCAAATTCTCCTTCGCTTTCTCCGAAACCTTCCTATCCCTCGCAAACTGAAATATCCACAGTATCGAAACACATCCCGCGACAGCTTGTCCAACCAAAGGATCATTAACCTCAAACTGTCTATCTGCACACATCCTCACAAG
The DNA here is from genome assembly GCA_013396175.1 of Fusarium denticulatum. NCBI lineage: Eukaryota > Fungi > Ascomycota > Sordariomycetes > Hypocreales > Nectriaceae > Fusarium > Fusarium denticulatum. The sequence goes on along the minus strand of JAAOAK010000020.1, from coordinate 65,612 downwards.
TCTAGAAACCCACTCTGCATGGAACAAAGCTTGATCAACTGTATTCTGTAGAAAAGAACGTGGTTGAAAGTTCCGCCCGGCGCGGCGAAGAGCGACGAGTTGGACAAAAGGATTGTTGAGAATGGCTTGGGTAGCGTGCATCATCACTTGAAATAATACCCAGGGAGCCCAGTATTCTCTGTTTTCGCTGAGTTCGGAGGGGGGTTGGTCGGGGAAGGGGGCGTTGCGGATGAGATGGCGATGGGAGGTGATGTTTTCAAGCTCGTAGAGCTTGACGGTGAGTTGATTATGTCTTGAGGTTGCTAGCCATGGATATTCGTTTGCTCCATTGCGGATGTCGCGAAGATAAGAAATTATACTTCCCCAGACGGAGATGTAGCCGAGACAGGTTGCAACAATTCCTACGTCTTGGACGTTTGCTTCGTATGCATCCGTCAAGTCAGCGCAATACGTCTTCATGCCGTGCAGAGTTGTTGGTCGCGGTACACTCTTGGGATAATTCGGTGCGTGGGTAACTTCGAAAAGAGTGTTGCAGTGGGGAGTAAAGGTGGTTTCCAGGATAGCGATGCTCCAGTGACACCTTGAGATGGCATCATCAGACTGTCGTGATCCGCTGACCTTGGAGTCTGAGAGACGAAGCGACTCTAGCTTTGCAGCCATACCTATCATCATCCACGCCCGTGAAGACTTTCCAGCTGAACTCACTTAGCGATAAGTAAAAATCATGAGAATGCACGTACCAATGTGATCACACAACGCAAGCAGACACAAAGTCTGCATAACCTCCAACTGCACCAGCCCTTCCGCCGCCATATCAACAACTACACTTCTCGCCGATGTAGTGTAGTACTCAATAGCTTTCCCTTCCAATCCATAGTAGAAGTTATGGCTTGTATAATGAAGTGACAAAGCTAGGAAGCTCCACCGGAGGTACTGAGGTAATGTCCCGATCTTAAGCTGGAGACGCCTAGGGTCAAACAGCGGAAGTGGCTGAAAGTAGAGCTTCTCGCGGTAGGCATTCACCAAGTCTGCTAGAAGGTCTGATGGAGGTTCAGGGTTGGCTGGTGACCTGTACCTGTCAGTGAGTCAATATTGTTCGGAAGATATATCGTACCACGACGAAGTTTCAGAGAGCATAGCTGTTATCGGAGGTAACTGCGGATGTATACGCGGTGAGTTCACATGACTATTCCACGTATTTCCATCTTGGCTTTGATGTCTACTCCCAAACGTTTGACTTCAATACAATTAGCTAGGACAACAATCCAATCCAAGAACTCACTCTAGCTCATGACTCGATGCGGTTGGAGAAATACTAGCATGCTGCGCTTTCAGAGGTCTGCTTTTGGACATCAGCTCTCTCATTCATCTAAGCCTTCCGCTCTGTGACTAACAAGCTCCGAGCGAAGGATCTTCGACTACTGCTGACATGATTCCTAGGCAGATAAGTACACGTCTGATTCGCCATTCGACAATGCGAACAGCCCGGTTTCTCAGCAGGACATTTAATTTTCTTCTCCCTACACCCAACGTCAGTATCTCATCTTTATCGCGACTGATCATTAACGTACCGACAGCGCTCACAAGAGCGCCTTACACGCGGTTCACCTATAGTCCTCGGCATTGATAATACCTTAACCGAAGCTCCTTATGACCAATGATTGGCAAATGTTCGGAATTCCGGCCAGCTCAGTTTTCTGGGGTAGGCTTCGAGTATCTTAAAGCTCAAATTCCGGGCGCAGACTAAAAGTGATGGAGGAGAAAAGCTTCGGCCGGCGTTATGAAGATCGGAGAATGGAAACCCCCACAAACCGTCATTGGGAATGGGTGTGATTCGTCGGTCGGAAAATGTCAGAGAGATAAGATGGCCGAATGGAGAATGTGGAGTATTTATGCCGTGTCACTTGATCGGGATGGATACCGATGGGGACTGAGACCGGGTTTGTGAGCCGGTCAAAAGATAAGGTAGATATAGACGACTACAAAGCGTCGATTCAATTGATGCTGTAGCCTGATGTGGAAAAGACAAACCCAGTCTTATTAATCTCAAACCTCAATGACCATTCTCTCATCTTCACCATTCCGATGAGCCATTCTGATTCTTCATCCACGCAGCAAAACCCTCATCGTCAGGCCACTTCCTCGGCGCATTACAAAACTTACAGTCCGGATCATTTTGGTAAACAGTCGTCGGCAGTGTTTTCTTGACCTCAGTGCAAACCCGGCTCCGTTTGAATCCATCGCAAAGCCATATCTTGTAAGTCTCCGATCTGATGAACCGCTTGCAGGACTTGCACAGCCAGGTCTCTTGTCTTTCTTGACACATTTTGTCGTATGTGAGTGTTAGCAATCGCGGTGAAGAAGTGGCTTAATTGCTCTCAGGCTTTGTGATTTTAATCTGAGATTCAATAAAAGGTTTGGAAGGATTGGGAGGGAGGAGAGGACGCATTTATACTTTTGGAGAGACGGTGATGCTGTCTGTGCCTTGGGACGAAAGGTCTTATTATCACTGTCTTTTAAGGCACTGAAAGAATTGCATTCTTTAGTACGTCTCGATGAATTCGCATGTTCACTGACCCGAGGCGTCACCAGTCTGTTGTTCACTGCCAAAAGGGACCATGTTCACGCAGCAAATCTGTCGCTTCTTTGTCTTCTCGCCTAAACTCGCATAGCTCGATCGCAGTCAATCAGAGACCTTGGCTCATGAACCAGAAGTTAGCATCACTAAATCCCTCCTCGAACTTTTGATCCTCGCTATGGCGCCGTTCATACCCACGTAACATACTTTACGCTCCGTGGTACTACGTAATATTGACACGGCTGGTGATGTATCTGAGTGCATCACGTTCGACTGGTCTAGCATGCGTCCTCATCTTTTATCGCAACATGCTCCTCTGGGACCTTTGTGGTCTGTGTGCATGAGATGCTCTCACGTTCGAAGAGTCGCGACCGCAAACTCTTCACTAGGGGTGAATTCTTGCAGCGAAACGAAACGATGGTCATACTCCCTATCAGCTATCATTCTGTGTGTTTTGCACCCTCTTCACTATTTTTCCATACCCTTTGTTTCGACAATTTATGTCGCATCCTGCATTCTCATCAAGCACTCATCAAACTTCCACTGTAAGACTACTCTGATCCAAGGACAGCCTGCACCAGCAGTATCACTCAAAGCCAGGGCCCAAACCTTGACTCACACCGCCAGCTTAGGCCATCAATCACAGTCGATCACTCCAGCCGTAGACGCGTGACAAGGCTGCAAGTGTTAAGCCTCTTGCAATTGACATGTCGACCGTTTGCGCGCCCTGCACCTCACTGCTCTCCCTATCCTCCACCTCAACATCAGAATCCTTGTCTTGGGTCCCCATTCGGTTCGCTCCAGGGAGCGGAGAAGACCTGGTAGCCTCTGAAGGTACATCGTCCATTTCGATTGTCGCGACCGCTTTTTCTTTCCCCTTATCTAACGCTGGAAGGGAAGAAGGCTCTCCGTCGCTTGTAGCAGGCGAATCGGGCGAGGCGGCTTCGTCGTTTGGTCCTTCATCTTCTTCAAAACTTCGTTGGGACAAATATTCGAGGCTCTTCCAGGTACTCTCATCCGCTTTGGCCACTGAATCAGGTAACTAGCCCTTCATATCGACTTGGACTCTCTTGGGCAGTGTCGTCATGTAATCCTCTTCGGGAACCCCCATATCCATTATTTGTTCCCTCAGCTCTTGTACCCTTTTTCGTTTAAGCTTTACTTCTGTCTCTGTTCGACTTCCGTCCGCAAGGAGGGTTTTGAGCTGTTCCTCCGCTTCTTTCTTTTGCTTGCGAAGACTGCAATACCAGCAGGCGTGCGATCCGACCCAGGACCAGTATCTCTTGTAAGGTCGTATTCTGCGCTGACATATGAAGCCGTCCTTGCGATAGGGGGTCTCGCGGCCCCTTTTCTTGCGTTCCTGCTTTTCGGCCTTGTTCATCGATACTGGGGGCTTGCCGTTGCATACTTGGTGGGTTACGACGTGGATGATGACTCTCGAGTTGCAGTCTTCGCACCGCCTTTCGTAGCTTGACTTCTGACACATATTGATCGAGTTCGGGGTACAAATCGTTGATGATGCTGGTCGCAAGCGGTGACGTGGATGTTTCGTGGCAGTAGGGAATGATGGAGAAGGTCCTTGAGTAGGTGTTGATGATGCAGTGGAAGTCGTAAAGGTCGCGCGCTCAGTCGATAGTGAAAATGTCGCTAGCGACGAAGATGGATATTTTATAGCGGTGGCGGAATCTGTGCATACGATTATGATGAAGTTATTCGATGTATGGATCAAATGGAGATGGGGGCAGATTGTTGTTTTTTCCAATTGAAGGTGACCGCCAAGTGATGGAAGTCGCAATAGGTGAGTGCGTTGGCCCTGAAGGAAGGTGTATCATTCAGGTGCCGCGAGGAATGCGACTGCCTGAGCTTTGCATCACACAACAGCCAGACTCGATCGCGCGGTAAAGCTGCGAGTTGATTGCCTCGTGCCCTTTGCCTTCGTGACGAGTGAATCTCCTCGTAAGACCTCTAGCATATGACCTCATAACAGTTCGGGTGTCAATGATGACTGTCACTCCTTGCAACACATTCCCAGGTAATTGATCAGGTATAAGTACGGTAGATTTGACTATGGACAATAAGAACAGGTCGTAGGTATCATGCAATCTCGTCTCCAACATCACTCATAAACATCCCCATCACATCTCAACCATCGCCATTTCTTACTCTCGGTGCAAAGTTCCAGCATGCTCCTCCTTATGATGTCCCAATCCACCATCAGTAACACCCGACGGTCTCGCAAGCGTCTCATCATCACTCGAGGCCGCAGGAACAGCAGTCTCAATATCTGTACCAGCCTGCTTCCTAATCCTCGACATCTCCTCAGGAGGGGGAGGAACCCACTTGGCACTCTTGATAGGGTTCACCTTTTCAAGATACATGGTGTCAATCTCCTCGAGAGTGCGTCCCTGTCCTTCAATGACGAAGAAGTAGACGAGCAGACCGCCCAGGACGTTACATCCTGCAAAGACGTATCCGTAGCGGAAGTCAATGTCTTTCGTGATGAAAGGCGTGAAGAAAGCAAGGAGGAAATTCCAAAGCCAGTTGCTAGCAGTTGACAGAGCCATGCCCTTGGCACGATATCGCGAGGGGAAGATCTCAGCCATGATGGTCCAAATCATAGGACCCCAAGTCGTAGCGAAACCAAGAATGAAGAGACAAGCAAAGACAATCATAGCAATACCCGCACCCTTCGTATTGGTTGGATCATCGCGATCAAGCGAGAAATGACCGACAGATGCAAAGATAAGGAAGCAGATGAACATCCAAGTACTTCCCGCAATGAGCGACTTGCGGCGACCGTAGTGCTCAACGATGTACAATCCAATAAACGTAACCAGAAAGTTAATCGTGTTCAGAATGATCTGCGTCTTGTAGCTGTTGATAGACACAGACTGAAAGATGGTGGTTCCGTAGTAAAAGAAGTAATTTGCACCAGTAAGCTGCTGAAACATCTGAAGCGACATTCCGATAAAAATACGATAAGCCATGCGGGGCGCCTTAAACATGCCGACGAATTCTTGTACGGGGTTCTGCTTAATGTGACTCTCGGCGCGGAGCTTGGACTCGATCTCTTCCATTTGGGTATGGATCGCCCAGTGGTTTGGCGTCGCGCCGTATACTTTGCAGAGCGTGTCGCGCGCGCGATCGACTCTGCCGTTGCGGTAGTCGAAACGGGGAGTATCGGGGAGGAATAGAATTCCAATGCCGAGAATGAGGGTGAAGACCCAGCCGACGCCGATGACGATGCGCCAGCATGCGGAGCTGTTGGGATGGTGCGTTACAGTGCCGTAGTTGAAGCACGCAGCCAAGAAAATACCCATCGTCTAAGCAAGCGTCAGTGCGATCCTTGAAAGTTTCCCCACAGATCGTCGGAACAGGAAACTTGGCATGCCAAGAATTGTAGTACTTACAATAAAGAGCTGATAGCAGCAAACCATGGCACCTCGAATCCACGGTGGTGCAGTCTCGCCCTGGAACATAGGAACGAGCAGAGACAGAGCGCCGACTCCGAGACCAGCGACCCAGCGGCCCATCATGATCTGCACCCAATCCCTGTCCGAGGAAATCTGGATGATGAAGCCAACAGCAATCATCCAAGTCCAGCCAGAGATACTGTACTTTCTTCCAATGCGGTCTGCCACAGGCGCTGCGATGAGTGCGCCCATGAGCGTACCGATTGAGAGGAGCGCAACGATGAGGCCTGAGCGGACGGTGCTGAATGCTTTTTCTCCATTGCTGTTTGTTTGGGCGAAACGGTCGAGAAAGTCTGGCATCTCGAGGAAGCCTGAGATTTGACCTGTGTCATAGCCAAAGCTGTTCCCGTTAGTTCATGTTGTAGAGTCAAATGGTAGGGGAAACTTACAGGAGACCTCCCATAGAGACAAAGGTAGCTAGGAGAAAAGATCGCGGCGTGATGCGAGGCAAAGGCGAGTAATCAAGACCAGCGAGAGATCTCCTCGCACCAGCCTCTTTTCCCTTTTCAGAGTTTGGATTCTGGTCATCGAAATGAACAGTGAGGAAGGACGGCGCCATGATGGGCAGTCAAACTGTATCTCTACAGTGTATAATAGTATGTAGTAGTGATGATCCAAAGTCAATTGGTGATTGAGTTATTCTACAAAACGGAGGGTGTCGAGGATTTAAATACACACTGCTGAAGAATGACGTTATAAACCAAAAGAGTGATACTTCGTGATGTCAGGCCTGAAAAACAGGCGTCCAATGAGCCGCACTCCGATACCCAATCCTGGGCTCGCATGGTCTCGAGACCACGAAATCGGTCCGTCCCATTTATTTTGCTTCTACCAGTTCTGTGGGGTTAGCAAGGGGAATAGCACAATAATTGGGTAATGGGGTACCACCTCCACGGGGTTGTAAAGCTGGGGAAAGCCCGAGACCTTCACCTCTGACACCTCATGGCATCAAAGGAACGGTGTCTGTTTGGTATGACGATATGGCTTTTGGGATTTTGTAGTGGCTGCAAGGTCAACTGAAACGGCCTGTAATACATTACGCTCAGTACCTCTGATTGGGGGAAATGTCCCCGTGATGGGCTTGGATGACAGTTTTGGTTGGGAGCGTTAGTGAGGCTAACCCCTGTTCAGTACTATTCTGGATTGGGTTCATCGTCAAAACATGACGACACCCGAGGGATCCGGAGAGACTGTGACACTTGACTCAATGAGCATCAGTTCATGACATTCTCAAATTAAGATTGACTCTGGCTCAAAGTCAATCGACTTGTAATACAACACATGTCTACACTCAGATCTCGCTCTAAAGCTCTTCAGCAAGACGCTGCAATATCGCCCAGCGGTCAAAATCTCTTGTCTCGACTGCCAAGCCCCGTTTGCCGATCTCCCATACAAATCTTGGCATGCGAAGCAATGACGCCAATCTCTTCCCCCGACGATCTCATCCATTCTGACCGTAGAATCTCCAGGTACCACGACACTTCCAAGAACTTCTAGATACTGTACCTCGAACATTACCCACTCTTCGTCTCCGAACGGCCCTGCCTCGGCCGAAAGCACTTTTATCTTTTTCTTATTTCTCCATACCCCGTGTTCCCCATTTCTCCATGGTCACTGTAATTGTGTTTGTCTGTCATGGGATGTGGGATGCATGTATCCTTCAGCCGTGTGCGTATATCCCGTATTCCCAGCGCCACTGCGTCATAGGCAATCCTCCTCTGTCAACACTGTTAAAGAATTGTAACGAATTTCCCCAGAAAACCAGTTTTTATGCTGGTAATTTACCGAAAGCGTAACTTAATTCCACGTGCTTCCCCAATCCACAGCTCGTTTATTTAAGCAACCGTTTGCATTCACTTTCCACGAGTCAATAACGCTTTGTTCCGGCCAAATACTGCATCATGTTACTCTCGGGGAATTTAATTTGCTAGTGCGGTATGCCACTTTTCCTACCCTACACAAATGCACTTCGTGTTCGCATCGTGGTGTACCTGAATGCCGAGCCATCCGTAGGGCTGTCAGCTTTATGAAGAATTCGTCAATGAAATGTTAAAGACTGTATCACTTGACGATCTGCATTTTTCATGGTATGATAAAAGGGCCGACAGCGACGCGTAACATCGAAAGTCCATGGTCGGCTTCATGATATTAACAGAATGGGAATGTTATTGGAGCGAGTGGTAGCCCATGGGGCCCCATAGTCGGGAATATACGGTTATTGAGGTTTGCATTTCTAACAAGCTTATCTTGTGCTGTTTGACAGTGCCGAGGTAGGTTGCCGGGCTGTTCGGTGATTAGGTAAAGGCGATGATGCTGGAAGGACCTATCACGATCGGAAATATTGGAGTAGAGGTTTGATTTCAACATCGCAATTCTTTTCTCAATTATATTCCTATCGCGAATCACCTTTTACCAGTCGTTCAAATCGAACATGCAAACTTTGCAACAGGCTCGTAACCATCTCACCCTACCGAGGCCAGAGAAGCTCGACACGTAGACCCCTTCAATTTAGAACGCCCACTTACCATGTAGGGACTGATAGTCGAGGTATCATCAGCATATTAACGCCCTGAAAGTTTACCCGCCTGTATATTATCAGTAATATATTCATTGGTCACTTCTAACACTATATTAATGTAACTTCTTATACACGAGCATCGTCAAAAAATGCTCGTGGAGCCTCTGGTGGCCTGAATAGCTCATCGAGGCTTTCTTCATCCATTGGCTCATCCAAACAGCTCAGATGAGTAGTACTGAAGAGGAAAAACGGTTCAGGATGTGGTCTAGCCAAATGACCTGCGCCAAGTCGACTAAATACGGTCTTGCTGTTGTGACTTCTTTCCCGCAGTAACAAGACAGGTCCGAAATACTATCCTTAACTTTGCCTGCAAAAAGTCGGAGAAGAGACTTTGATCATAGACCAATTGTACAGCGTCAAGATATCACAACAGCCCAGGAGATTGCCCATTTTCAGGTCCTACTCTGGTATCAAAGGTATTGTCAACGTCGAGGAAAGGTAAACTGGCATTTGTAGGAGACTGAGGCTTAACGGCTCAGAGCGAGCCTGGCACTGTAAACTCCGCACTTTTTAATGTCGAGGCATAAGGGGGTCCCGTCCAATCACAACTGTAGTGAACCAGCTTGACATCGTTGTCCCCTTTCTGATGCACCATGTTACTAGTCAGATCATCGTACAAGTTGCGAATTTGCTTGCTTTTGGACGATGACCAGGTCCAGCCTAGGATGCTAGCAAGACTTGCCAACTTCAGATCTTCTACGAGGATGTTTCTTATTGGACGTACCCTTCAAGAACATCACCGCCATGGTGAGCTTTGTTGTCCGCTGGTACATAGCTGTACCAAGCCAGATCGATCCAAAGACTACTCCCCCAAAGACGTAGGAGGGGTTGATGCTTGTTTTAATTCATTTTGAACCAAGTTTTTGCACTTAAGGTTAATGTGAGAGAGGAATGATCGTTGGAAAGGGGGGTGATGACGTTGTTGGCTCATATACGCTGGTGAGAATGATATACCGCACGGAAGCCTTTGACCAGTAAAACTCTGGTATTTTAGATTAGCTTAGGAGTAAGCTACTGCATTGATTCGGTTATGGCGAGTTATATCAGGCAGAAGGAGACGTTGAACGGTAGGCGAAGGTGGCCAACAAGAACTCCATCAACGGCTGTGAGACTGTTTCAACCAGCGCGATAAACACTTTGCGGGATCGCAACGCCTTTTCTAAGGTTAACAGAATTAATATCTCGGTGACTTATCAAAATACCACGTTAAGTATTACCGCTTTCAATATACCCTTATCTATATCCGCGAGCCTGTCCCTTGGAATCACTTCTTCTGATCCTTCAACTCCCCACGCTCTTTAACAACCCTCGCAACCTCATCACCAACTTCCGTCCCCAACCCTTCAAACCCCTTAATAACACCCTCCCTGTCACCCTGTCCCATCTCCTGACTCATCTTAAACTTACCCTCCAACTTAGTAACCTCAATCTCAATACCAATAATATTCCTCTTCAACAACTCAACATACTTCTCCGGCGCATCAGAAACCTTCCACTGACTCTCAGCCGTATACCCCATGGCACCCCTCTCATTATGATCCGTAAGATCACTAATCGCCCTCCCCAAAAACGAAGACGTCTCCTCGTTATTCTCATAGTAAATCCTCGCCTTTCCATAAACCTGCGCCGCGGCGTAATTCCACGTCGGCACCACTTTTCCATTCGCTGGTTTTGTCTCGGTGTAGAATTTGGGGGTGACGTAATGGTGAGCTGGCTTTGTGAAGATTACTAGGACTTCGTCTTCGAGATAGCTTTTTAGAGAGGGGTTGGAGGTGCAGTGCTCGATCATGGCTTTGCTTTGGGGGTTTTGACGAGCCAAGTGCCCGCGGAGACGACCGAGTTCTGTTTCGCTGGATTCATCTTTTACGTCGAGAAGGAAGGGGATATGACTGCTTTGGAGGAAGGAGTGGGTTTGGGATTTTATTCCGGTTGTGAGCATTCCGAGAGGGTTCTCGTGGATGAGGCGGCGAAGCACGCGGAGGTCTGCTTCAGCATGAGCGGCGCGGATATACATGGTTGACGTGTACAGAGTTGGGTGTCTTGTATTATTGTAGTGATTTCTTTTGAAAGAGAGTTATTAAAGTCTTTATGACAATGTAGAATGAACGGACATCGCAAGTAATAAACCTTTGGCGGAGGAGGCGGGCCGCCACTGTGAGAAGGCGTCGTTCACATCGACCGGGCCGGTCTGGATCGGCGAATCACAGGTACAGTCATTCTAAGCAAGGTCTAGAGCGAATTGGTGCCACGGAGTTTGTCATTGGCCATTCACCTAGCGCTATCGGACCTGCTTCCGAGACCCAAAATGTTGGAATGGGAGTTTCATCAATTGAGACTCATTATCTCGGTATTGAATGCCGAACAAGGTTGAGAGACATGTTTTGGAGGGTCAAGCATGAAAGAAGCCAATTGATCTGTTTTCGTCTGTCTATCTCATTGCCAAATCGTCTACCATCCAACGCCAAATTCACCTAATCAATGATTCATCACCCTGAGTCTTTTGCATCTACAAACTCTTGACCATGATATGATCAGTCTGAACAATAGATCCAATGGTGAAATCATGATCCCCAACCTGCTTATAACCCCATTTCTCATACGCCCTTATCGCCCTGGGGTTCTCCTCCCAAACACCAAGCCACAAATTCTTGAACCCCTGCTCCTTCGCCATACTCTCAATAGCCTTCTCCAAAGCCTTTCCGACACCAGCGCCATGAGAATCAGGATGTACGTAGATCCGCTGTAACTCGACGGTCTTGTCCATGTTTTCTACACAAGGTTCACTGCTTCCTCGGGTGAGATATGCGAAGCCGAGGAAAGCATGAGCAGAATTTGTGGCGATGACAACGTCTTTGTTGGGGTCATTGAGGTCGTTGACGATTGAGGTTTCTGTGTATGATTCTTCGAGGAAGGCCGTGAGTTCGTGGGGTTCCACGGAATGGCCGAATGTTATTGAGAAGACATGTGCGCCTAGCTCTGCTATGCGAGGGGCATCAGTGAGTGTTGCAGGTTTGATGATAACTTCTTTATGATCCTTGGCAGTCATAATGAGATGAATTGGTGCAACGCAGCTAAGGATAACGATTGAGTAATAAATACGTGTAGCAGGGGTATATGTTGGCGGTGAGTGGATCTGCAGATTTCAGATCTTAAACTTTAGGCTTGGCAGGACGGCCTAAAATACTTAAACAGTTCCAACAAGGAAACTTAGAGAAACTCCCCGACTCTAAATTTTACTGAACCATGCAGATCGAAACGAGTGGCTTCTGGAAAGATCTCGCCACAGGTCTCGGCCCTGCTCCCGAGGACGACTAGCGCGCGCCCTTGATGTCAAAAATGGATGGACCTCGCCTTTGGATTGACCATTTCCGGGACCGGATATGCACAGTTAGACTATGACACCAAATTGGGTAAATTTCTGCTGTTTTCTATGGAGTTTCTTCTCATCCTGTATCGATGCATTTTGCTCGAAGGGCGCGTAGAATTACAACCATTTGCTCTATACTCGAACCTGGGAACGCCCATCTTTCGCAGATCCTTATTCCCTTGTCTTGTAATTGGTTGAGATCTGGGACTCTGAGGGCGGCTAGTCTTGAGAAAGCTGCGAATGAGAGGAGTAACACCACTGCCATTGTCCTGGATCTGTTAGTAACTGTTGTTATATAATCGGAGCAGACATACCCGTGTAAGAGATTCTCCAAAGATGCTGTCGGCGCGTGCACTGCAAATTCAACTGCATTGAGGTATCTACGACAGTGGACCAGACATTGTCGCGCATTCTCAAGCGTGGCGGGGTTCGGCTGTGTCCCTGGTGCAAGAGCACAAACCTGATACAGAAAAGGCCTGTAGATAATATCACCTGTGGTGTGATACCTTATAGTGACCATGGTGTCATCAATGCCTATTGGAGGTATCTCCAAGTTTGGCCGGATACTGTGAGGGAGGAGATGATACCATGCTCCAAGCTGACGGTTCAACTCGTGAGCTAGGTTTGGGAGACTGGACTGTGTTTCTTCAGAGTTATCAGCTTGGTTATCGCCAGTACCTGGTTCAGCTTCTGCGTAAAGAACGTAGTGAATGCGATTCAAGAGGCGCCGGGACGAGAGATCGGCGAGCCAGCGGTGCATATAAGGTTCGGAAGGACCATCGGACCATGGGTATGGGAGTTTATCGACGATCTTTTCGATGCCACTGCGAGGGAGATGATGCTCTGCCAGAATATCACTGAGGATTGTTAGAAACGACCTTGATGACACCGAGCGAAGGACTTACCATTCCAGCACAAGAATGGCCCAGAAGACTCGCAGAATGGACTGGTCTTGCGAACCATCCCGCAACAACTTTTCAGATCTAAAACGTCAGTACACCTCTCAATCCCATTGTAGCTATACACACCTTATCCAATAATGCTGCACATCCGTCGACGCCATATGCACCAATCTCCACGCAAGCAAAGGCCTCGACAAATAGCTATAATACAGCGCAGCGAGATACAACGCCTGCGGTAAAAGCGGATCACCACCAAACGAGCACAACGACTCCGTGAGTAAAAGTCTCACAGCCGGCGTGAAGAACTTTACTCCAGGGCTCCAACTCGCATCCATACGATTTGGTGTTTCAGCCGCGACAGAGCCTAGGGCGAGAACGACGAGAACCAGGGAGGAGGGGAGATCAGGTCGTGCACCGTGGTCAACGGTGCGATCGTATAGATCGTAGAAAGATCGTTGGTCGAGAATTGGATGGAAGCGATGAACGAGTTGGAAGTAGTTTCTGACGAGATGGTCTGTTTCGTTGGGTGATAATGTCGGTAGGTCTATTTGACTCGCTGGTTCGGCGTTCAATCTCAATCCTTCAGGGATCGGTCTTCTCAACTCAATATGCAGAAACAGATCTGAAGGGTAATGGCCAAGGAGTGCTTTCGCCGGCGCAGATCTAAGTAAGTTTCCCGTTGTGGATGAGTGAGAAAGCGGAATGTCCATCGTCGTGTTGAAGACATTGTTATTGGCGAATTGAGACAGCGATGTTTGTGTCCCAGGTCCTGTTGAGTGGACTGATGAAGCAGGTACTATCCCATCTTCGGGACTGATTGGTTCGTTGTGTCGTGTTACAGGATATGCGGCATAGGGTGTTGAGGCTGGATAAGGAGTAGATGCTGGGAAAGGCGTCGAAATAGGACTTCGATCCCGCTGACGAGCTATAGCGGACTGAAAGGTTGACTCGAGAGATTCAAGCCGATCAAAGATCTCATCAACGCGATCAACAGGGATAGCAATGCGCCTAACGCCATCAGTCTCATATCACAACTTATGAGCGTAAAGCTCACTTTGACTCATTTCCTTCATCACGATACTCGCACTCGGAGTTATTCGCCTCTTCGCAGAGGGTACAAACAGGCTGTCTGCCATCACATTTCCTCTTCCTGCATCAATTAGCAACCCTAACAGTATACGATTTCTTTAGCAGCATTGACACACCTCTTTCTACAGTAATTGCAGGCCTTGGCGGCTCGCTTCCGCTTCGCAGATTCCATGCCTGCCTGTTTTGTGTGTCACACTGGGAAATATTTGCCGCGGGGCGGATGCCAGGCGGAGTCGGCGGCTGGGCCTCCGCCTCTGGTCCGGGGCGGAAGAACCTTGTGCCGTATCGAGGCCTGAACGAGCTGGCCGAGAAAGTTCCGCCGGTGGATGCCATCGGTTTGCGTCCTCTTATGGATAAGGGCGCGGAAAAGCATTTGTCCGGTCATCGAAACCTTGCCTACCCTGAGCTTGTTCAGTCAGTCATCCTATCAACAGAATAAAATAACACAAAGGCCATCATTTTATGACTTAATTACATCCCATAACTAATGTCAGCTTCTAATTTAATTCAATTACGATCAGGTTTCAAGAAATTATAATTCTACCAGTGCAATGATCGACTTGATCTGTTTTTCAGGTTTAGGTTAACATCTGCTAAGTGCTTTTTACATCTGCTTTGCTCACTGAACTCACCACGCAATCTATTCATATTAAAGCAGTGCGAAAAGCGAATGAGAAATTGCCATTTTGATCAATCTTATCAAAGAAATCAGCCCATGTTAACATTTTATCATTGCGCTAATTCGATGGAGACCTCCGCATTTCACCATCCAAGGCTCTGATGACGAAGTGGATAACGTGCAATCCCGGGGATTTGACAAGCTAGCACGCCATCCCGAACTTCCATCGATCTACCCAAATAGCAAAGAAGACGGACCTAATCACATGGTTTTGAGCTTGAAAGTAATCATTTGCTCGGCCTGTCGGAAAGACGAGACATGGCGAAATTGTAAGCGCTGGTCACCTAATACGAAAGGACTATCAGGACTGAGTACAAGGATAAGTTGTCCGATCCAAATGCTTGCGACAACCGATATCTCGGAGCTCAAAGAAGTTTCTTGATGCCCGATCATCCAATGAAATCAATAATGGAACGAGATCCGAGTGACTCCGAGTTCCGAATCGGTTGTCGACCGATGATGCGGATGAAACAACGTTATCGCGACGCAGCTCCGGTCTCACTATCCAATGGATTCACAAGCTAAAGTGACACCATCGACCATGATGAAAGCGCAAGACCAACGACATGACTCACTAGACTTGCTGCGTACCTGTTTCTGCGGGGTTAGCGAGGTCAATCGCGATGTCGTAAGTGAAATGGCGGATTGTGCGATCTGATAACGCGTAGTGGGGACTGATGCTATATAAGGTATATAAGGAAAGCATAGAAGCCCAGAATAATGACCTTTTTGTCCACTAAAGACAAGACTGCTTTGTTAAGACAGACATAACATAGCTCAACATGTCGACTACTGCTACTATCACTCAACAGGCTGAGCGCATCGTGCCGCTCAACGTCGAGGCCAATAAGTACCCAGAACCTCTTAAGCCATCGGGAGCCCTTGACAAGTTCACATTCGAAGAGTCAACCCCCGTCATCGGACGCGAATATCCCAAAGTCAATCTCGTCGACGACATCATCAACGCCCCAAACGCAGATGAACTAATCCGGGATCTCGCCATCACCAGTACGTCTTACTCCCCAGCCCCCAAACCTATCTCTAACAGCTTCAGTCTCCCAACGCGGCGTCGTCTTCTTC
Organism: Fusarium denticulatum; assembly: GCA_013396175.1. Classification (NCBI taxonomy): domain Eukaryota; kingdom Fungi; phylum Ascomycota; class Sordariomycetes; order Hypocreales; family Nectriaceae; genus Fusarium; species Fusarium denticulatum. Next base: position 49,866 of record JAAOAK010000020.1, on the reverse strand, counting down.
CGCGCCCAAGACAACCTCACAGACGAACAGCACAAACAACTCGTCCACCGTCTCGGCCAACTAACCAACAAACCCAAGGACTCAACCCTCCACATCCACCCTCTCCTCAACAGCACCAATGAATTCGGCGTAGACGACAATGAAATTAGCGTCATTTCATCAAACGTTGAGTTCTTCCAGGACAGAATCAAAGATCGTGATGATCGCAAGCAAGGCGCTGCAAGCTGGCACAGCGATATTCAGTTTGAGCAGTATCCCGCTGATTACACGAGTCTACGACTTACAAAGCTTCCCGCCGGAGGTGGTGATACACTTTGGGCTTCGGGATATGAGCTCTATGATCGATTCAGCGATCCTTATAGAAAGTTCTTTGAAGGCTTGACTGCTACGTTTTCTGGCGAAGGGTTCTTGAGGGCGCGAGATGCGAGACCGGATCATTACAAGGTCTACGAGGAACCGCGAGGAAATCCCGCCAATGTCGGCGATGAGCTCAAGGCCATTCATCCCGTCGTTCGAACAAACCCTGTTACGGGATGGAAGTCAATCTTTGCGATTGGAAACTTCCCCAAGCGGATTAATGAGCTGAGTGAGCGTGAGAGCAGAGAGATCTTGGAGTCGCTGTACAAGAGGATTGAGCAGAACCATGATCTGCAGGTTCGCTTCCGGTGGAGAAGTCCCAATGATATTGGTAAGTACTCTGGTTGAAGTAGTGATTGAGGGTGATGCTAATGATGTCTAGCGTTCTGGGATAATCGCAGTGCGTTCCATAGCGCGACGAATGATTATGATGGTCTTGGTGAGCGCACGGGTCACAGGGCTGTCGGTATTGGCGAGAAGCCTTACCTCGATCCAAACAGCCTATCGAGGACGGAGGCTTTGAAGAGAGTTTAGTATGTGTTTAGAAATGCTAGATAATGAATTGAATGAGATTTACTTGAGCTTGGTCTTGCAGCCTTTCAGGCTTCTATCTGAGTATCTTATCCATCTCTTGCCCACTCTCTGAGTGGAACTTAACCTACAGGTCCAAAATGCTCTTGGCTTGCAGTTAGTTAACCGAAGCGCTGAACCCGACGTAGCCGGCTTGGCTCCGGGGAATGTATCTTGCCTGCATCCCCGCAGTGTTACCTCCGGGCGAGACATATGCTCCGAATCTCCGGTGCAACCAACTCTAGCAAATAGCCAAAAAGGAATGCAGAGTTGTGGGTCTTGATGGGGGTTGACTTAACCGCCAAGGACGATCGAACAATGTGTTGAGCAGTGTTTGCCTCCCAACCTGCGACCTAGATCTTGGCATCAACCGATTGAATAACTGAGTATCATCACTTCATGAAAGATCAGCCGTCGAGAGAGTCGCCCCTATTCGGGCGCTTCTCTATCCTTTGTTCTAGACTTTCTTTTCCGGCCCCCAATACCACATTGCTGGCTCGTGTCATTGTCCCGTTGATACTTGGAACGATAGCCCAATGGCAGTTGTTCGTGCCGTGCTGAATTCCGAATCTGCATGATCCCTGCCTCGGCCGGGGGATCCGGTTCCCCTTTCAGCTGAATTTACGAATCGTTGCCAACAAGCTCTGTGTTTTGTCAAAATTTGGCTGGGACGTACCTGTCTAGCGTCTTCATTCCCAGTAGTCCCGTTAGCTGGTCCCTTCAAGGGACAGCCGCAGCTTGCTCTTTTCTCTGTGTAGACCGTATCTAACTCTACCTTAAGACCACACGAGTTAATGTGTGTAGAATACATACAGGGTACAGGGGTTTGAATAGCACATGTTGGTTTAGATCTAGACGTCCAGATAGACCTCCAAGCGATGAATAAATACAGCGTTTATCAGTTGCGTTAAGGTCCTGGCACCAAGTTTTGGGGGCCATTCATGTACCAATAGAATTGTCAAGATGCTGAGACAAGGTGCGAGAAGCGTTACCTTTCAGCTAAATCTAACCTTTGCCTAGATAATTTGTCAGCAGCAAAGGTTCGTGGAGCCAACAAACTCCACATGAATGCACGAGGTAGGTGATGACAGTTGTTGAAATATCAGATTCAGATACCATGCTAATCTCAGATGGCTTCAAAGCTCCGCAGCTTGGAACAGATAGGAACTTTTGCTTGGGGGCCGTATCGATTCGGAAGCTAGCTGGCAACCGATATGGATATCCTAGCATTCAATAGATGTCCGAGCACACCGCATACTTGCATCAAAGCGACGTAGTAATATTGACTGTTGCAGCATGTTAAATGCACGCAGCAAAAAGGGGAAGTAGCCGAACTCACAACTAGAGCATGTCACAATTATAAGTAGCCGGCTAACTCTGCCCATCTTGCAATTCTTACCCTCATCCAGGCCACCTCCCTCGCCCAACATGCTCTTCAACGTCTTCACCACTGCCGCCCTTGCGCTCCTCGCCGCTCCAGCTCTGGCTAACCCCATCGACTCCCTTCCCGCCGGGCTAGACTCTCACCTCGAGAGCCGTGCTGAAGACATCATCGTCAAGTTCTGGACTACCACTACATGCAGAACCTCGCGATCTCGAAAGGGCTTCAACAGCGGACATTGCATCAACGACCTGGCTGAGAAGGATCATGCTGTTAGCATGCAGGAGAGAAAGAAGACTAGCTGCCACAGTATGCTGAACCCCATTCTTATACGATATTTCATATGCTTACAAGTTGTTTCTTTTAGTGATCAGATACAGAGAGAAGAATTGCCAGGGCTATTCCGAGAAGGGCCTTAATCTCAATGATTGCTTCAATATTGGAGATGAGTGGAGGTCCATGAAGTTCAAGTGTTAGAGTCGATAAGTCATACTCTTATACATGAAAGGGAATTGTTTTTTAGCTCAACCTCTCCTCAGCTTCGTGAGGCGAAAGGGAGGCAAATATATACGATATGCCGTAGAAGAGTAATGAAGATATAACTACCAGGTATAGAGAGAAACACACGAGCAGTAATTCGATCATCAGATGGCCTTACCACAGTCTTGGACTCCAGATTATGTCGTTCTATCAGTATGCTGAATTATTAAAGTCATAAGTATCTTAAGGTTTATCATATAGAACCATTACTAGCCTAAGTTACCAATACTCTCTCGTTCTCATCATTCATCCCAAGCTTAATCGGCAGCGTCAACAATTCACTGCCCCTACTCTCCTCCTCCTCACCATTCGCAAGCCTTCTCACCTCTAAAGCGTTTTCACCCATCAGCGGAGACGCCAATGCCAAGGCTACAAACTCGGATATCGTGTCTCGAGACTTGCCAGGCCGTTCACCACTTACCCAGAAAATTGCTATATAGATTCCAAATACAAGTACCAATGCCACGTGAACGAAAAGAGCTGTGATGGCAAAGTATACTGCTGTGCTTTGGCGGCCATACCCCCATCCATACCTGTAGACCTCCCAGTCGATAGACACCGGCTCATCGACATCAGTTGCCTCAAATACTTCCGAACCCGGTTTGCCATCTTCTTCAGGATGCGGCTCCCAGAATTCTTCTATCCCCTGTGATGAGCCGTTCTGGAGGTTCTTGGTAATCAAGCGCATCTTTAGACTAATAGCGTTACGAGACATGCCATCAACTACAGCGAGGGATAGTATAGCAGCTACAGTTTTGGAGATCTCGTTTATATAGAAATCAACCTTTGATGCATCAGTCGTAAAGTTTCCCAGCTTTCTGCCAGTTGCCGTGTTGAAAGGTGGAACAAAGTGATGGGGAATATAAGCGTCGTCATCCTCATCATGCTCGTCGTCAGTTTGGATAAAGATGTCCATTAGATTCTCAATCTTTGTGACGTCTCTTGTTCCCTTGTCAACGTTGTAATGATACATTGTCTTGAGATTGAGTGATTCGGCCCAAGATGTATTAATCACGACGTTTGGTGACGTGAGCCCTCCAGGAGGAGCAGACGTGTTTTTGGGATCCCAATAACGCCTTAGCGACATTAGATCCGTGAAATTCTTGTGGATTGTGTTATCCATCGTGGGATCGTATTCAAGAGATACATCTACCCAACGGGCGTCGATCATGCATGGAAGAATGATGCTGTCCAGTTTTGCTTTATCGCCTTGAAGATAATACGCGGGGACTGTTGCCACTGCAGCGAGAGACAGCTTGGGATTATCAAAAAAAAGTGAAGCATCGACCCATCTTAGAGTAGGGATGTGAAGTGTGAATTCTGTGTGATACCAATCCTTTCCCTGGGCGATTCGATACCCCATTCGTTGGTAGTTGTCGGTATCCTCTTTATCAACAAGTTGACTGAAGTTCCTGAGATTATTTGGCTTGAATATAGGATCATGTATCTTCTTGGTGGCATTGATCCAAGAGAAAGGAGAACACTGAACCTGTACCAGTGGTGCACGAATATCTTGGATTTTGGGTCGAAATTGTGGGCGCTCTATATCGTTTACCTTGCCCACTTTCTGTTCTAGTATGTGATTCCAGAGCAGACCCGCTATCATGGCAACTGAAGTATGGGAAGTTGTGGCGACAGCAAGGCTCTCATTTTCTGCCACATACTCGTTGAAATCTAAGGTTGAGCTGATCTTCCGGTACGACTTTGAAACTGGCAGTTTAATCTGGGTCTCGAGATCGATCCCGTCGGTTTTGTACGCTCTAAGTCAGGAGAGAAGTGTGCTATACCCTCCTCCAGGGCATTGATCCCAGCTAGGATCGTCCTCATACTTGCCACGCGGTATCAAGTGTGACGGAAACACTCGACCTGAATCTCCGGTGATGAGGGTCGTGAAGTTTTGGCCATTGAAGGCATCGTGAACTTTCCACCAATCAAGTGTCGGAGTGAGCAAGATAGCAGACGATGGAGCGAGAACGTTGGCGTAAACAGCGGCCATCGCAAGACCTATAGCAAAGAGAAAGTTTTGGTACTGGGAAGGCTTGTGTAAGGCACCCCAAAGCCCTTTCGGCCACAGCCAAGGGACTGCGCCAAATCGATATACGCCATCCAGGACGCCAAACGACACACCCTGGCCTCGAAGCATATGTCTTATAATATGGAATGCCATAGCAGTTAGAGATGCTTGAATGAGGGCTTCATGGATCTTGGCAGCAAACTGGAGAGCTGATGTATTTGACTCGGCCCTAATCTCCATTCCGAGTACATCAAGCTTTGCGGTTTGATCAAACCAGTATATCTCGCGAAGTCTGAACTGAACAATGACGATAGGAATAGCGATGGCTAGAATGTGAACCGCTACTGATAGGATCTGCAGTTTATTCTGGTATGGTAACGCAAATCTTCTTGGCTTGGGGATGGGATTGACGAGGTTTTCTCTTGATAAGGACGATCCTGTCGGAAGGGTGTTCAAGGGTATGCTGTCCGATGAAGTGTTGATGGACGATGTGAGAGGGTAATTCGGTATGGAAAGTAGGCGGTCGGTCGCCTTGACCGGTGTGTGGCTTTCTATGTCGACCATCTTAACGAGTTTCAAGTGTCACTAGCCTTGAATATTGTCTTAGCTCTCCCAGATAAGGATGGCGATCTGAGAGAGTGGTGGCGTGTTTAATACCAGGAATCACCAGAGCCTCGCGAAATATATACAGTTCAAATCCAGTGCCAAGAGATGCAGAAAGTCAGCTCGAATAAAAATAGCCATTCACTACTTCTTAAAAATACTAAGCGTGCATGCAGCCCTTTCATTCTAAAGGTAAGCTTGGATGACGGGTTATGGAGTTACACGGACGGGGATAACGGTTTCCGTAACACGCTGATCAAGATCGGAGGGGCCGGAGACCCCCAAGAACAACAACATTTCCATGTCAATGACTTCTGGGCTGGAGAGAGGGCTCTCGAAGTCCTAGATTTGTGCTACGTCAACTACCCAATGAGGTCTTTTGCAGCAACCAGCCCCCAATCACATCATCCACTTTACTGCGGACTTAACATGGGGGTTGAAAATAGCTTCACACCTGTTGGCACTCGAATTAATGAAGCCAGCAAATGGGAAACTTACAGAAGTGAAGAAGAGCGAAAACATGATCTACTATTTAACTAAAGAATTTATAGGAAGCCTTTCAAGGCTGGATCATTTCTATTCGGAGTTGCGTCGCTCGGGAATCAAGTAAACGCCAAAGCACGAAGATCATTTTTATTCCTCACAATAAGACTGCAGTCATCAGTTAGGGGCTGACTCCTACATTTGATGCGCCTACATGATGTCGTACAGCACAGTGGCTGTACCTTGTGATAGTCCTATGTGTCAGCCTGCATAGGTATGGCGGGAGCCTCGTTAGCCAGGCTGCCCGAATTCCCTCACTTTAACACCTCAGTAAACTAATTAAGCAAGATAGCTTGATGGCGATGAGTCTCGGTGCAGTTCAAGTCGTATCATTATCATACGAGATGGTCATAACTTGGAAGGTAGATTTGGATAGAAAGCTCACGACTTTTTATGATATCGAAAGCTACCTATATGCCAAGTGAATAGACCTGGCTGGCTTAACTGACGCCGATCCGTTTCATCGCGCTTAGAATAGCAGAATGGGCGGCTCAAAACAGATTCCCCATCTACTTCTAGTTATAGTTGTCTTCAGGAGCTGACGAAAACCCACGACAACTTCTCCATCTCATCTGGTTAACCGTAGCCACCTCATTGCTAGTCGCGCAAGAGGATAAAGTCGAGCGATTCTGCCATTGGATGTGACTACTGTATATGCGACAGAACAAAACCTTCTTGGCAGTCCGGAATGATTCTCGGGAAGTTTTGACGCATGCATCAGCACGAAATTGCCGCACCCGCAATAATTACTTGCCTTTACTGGCTAACGTCTGTGGATGCCAACATACATGGGGTCTCGGCAAAGAGCATACAATTGGTTAACTACGTCTTGTCGGTCCGCTTCTTTCTCAGATTAAGCAATTGACACGCAATGAGGCCTCTTTACATGTGGTTATGTGCTGAGGTCAAATATGTGCCTTGATCTATAAATGAGATTGAATGAGAGCACACATTGCTGCTAAGCCCAGCTTTTATAATCCTTTTCAAAGTCCCGAGATTAAACCTCAGCTACAAACATGATACACCCATGCTGGAAGTTCTTCAGCTTCCTCGCAGCAGCCCGACTTTGCGAACTTAAGGTGCCAGACTCCGATATTACAACATGGTGGCATGAGAACTCCGTCGTCAACACCAATACTTCGGTAGCGGCTGATGAGGTCCGGCGTTCACGACGATACAACGTCTCTATTTCCCTCGCTGGTGAGGTTGACTTCCATGACTCTTTCGTCTACGAATCCACTCCTCGTAATGGCAACGGCAAAATGTTTGATCCAGGGCAACCTGGGAAAGAGTATGACTTTGCGGATGGGGACGGGATCACCATTGAGGTAGATGAGGGTATCAACATGGCATGGACACAGTTCATCTATCGGAAAAATGTCGATGTTCGGATTGTTACCACCGATGGGTCTTCGATTGGCCCAGCTTCCAACGTTGTCATTCGCCCTGTTGACCTTGACTTCGCAGTTAAGAGTACACAGGATGATACTGTCTTGATTCGAGTCCCTTTTCAGAAATCCGGGGCTAGATTCTCTGTTGAGTTCAAGAATGATCTCTTCACATACAAGTCCAACGGCACTGATTATGTGAACGATGGTGGTGTCATTGTCAGCGAGGAGCCTAGCAATGGTCTTATCATCTTCGCCAGCCCGCCTCTTCCCCAGGACATGATCCCCTCCAAGACATCCAGCGATGTACAGGTCGTCCGTGCCGGCAAGATGACACAAGGCACTTTCGAGTCCAAACCAACTATGATCTTCGAATCGGGCATCCATTGGATAGAAAAGGACGGGGTTCTCGGCAAGGACCACATCAAGTTGAATCCAGAGACTCACTACGTATATTTCGAGCCTGGTGCCTACGTCAAAGCAGCATTGGAATACACAACGAAACACCTCACATTCCATACGGTCGGCTATGGAGTGCTGTCCGGCGAGAACTATGTATACATGGCCAACACAGTCAAGAACTACACGGCTGTGAAAGACGATCGATACAGTCTTCGTATGTTCTGGCACCAGTCTGTCACTGATAACCAGACATGGCACTGTATCGGCCCAACGCTCGCTTCGCCGCCGTTCAACACCATGGACCTTTACCCAATGAAGAGCACTCCGCATGAGGAAGACAACAAGGTCAGCGCATATATCCGGGATTACAAACAAGTCGGGGCATACTACTTCCAAACCGACGGAACACAAATGTACAGAGGTTCAGTTCGTGATGTATTCTGGCACGTCAATGATGATGCTATAAAACTGTATCACTCAGGAGCCAAACTTGACGGTCTGACCATCTGGAAAGCTCGGAACAACGCTATTATCCAGATGGGTTGGAAACCACGTAATGTTAGCGATGTATCGGTTAGTAAACTCCGCATCATTCATAATCGGTGGATCAAGCCCGATGCGTATGTTCCGTCTGCTATTCTGGGCGCAGCGCCGTTTTACGGCGATCCGAAAGAGATCGATACTCAGCGGACCATGCAAGTCAAGATTGACGATGTTGTGTGTGAAGGCATTTGTGCAGCGCTTTTGACAATTGCTCCGATGCAAAACTTTGACTTACAGATCTCTAATGTGCATTTTGAGACGTTGAATAACGATACGGAACTCAAGCTTGGGAGAAGCGTCGTTGGTATGGATGCTGGGGATGGAATGGATAATTATACTCCTGGGCAGGGAAACCTTACACTGGGTATCCATATCAAGAACTGGACGATCGGGGAGGTGGAGGTTGATAAGAAGAATGCGGGCGAGGATGGATTGGGTCAGTTAAAGATTAACCCCATGTTTGATGCAGATTGGAGCATTGAATGATCTCCACGAGGACCTGAATTCAGCTATGCATGTCCCAAAGAGCTTTGCCACTCTTGTGAGATTAAAAAGATTCCCTACCGCAATAAGAAACTATAAGAACGGGAATACTACGACCTTTCCTCCAATTCAATAGGTTTCCAAACCGCTCACATTTATGCAAGTACATCCCCAATCTGCACCACTGACGCGGGGTAAACTAAACGACTCGGTCATATTAGTAACAGGAGTGGGCTTTTCGTCCTCCCACTTTCGACTTAGATAGATAATTCGGTCATCTCGACGACACAAACCCCTCATCTAGGTCCCGGAAACACAACGGGAGATAACTACAGTCGGAAATAAGCCAATCAGCAAAAATGGGGCCGTTGTGCTATCGTGATAATGCGGGGGGAGTTCGTTGAGTGGCGTTTGGTCCAAGGATGGGGACCGGGCAAGGGTGGGATGACGGTTCGTGATAACTACAACTAGTCCGAGTGGCTGACTTTAGAGGGGAGGGGACTAGTTGAGCTGACTCTTTTGTTTCTTCTATTTGTTGTGTGAAGAATTGCTGAACCTAATTCTGTATTCATCTGGATCAATTGACTTCTATCCATTCAGTATTCACATCACTACAAATTACAATGAAGGCTTCACAAGACGCTCTCCCATCACCGCCCCTATCCGACACCGACGAAAATGCCCCCAAAACACCAGTAGAATCACTCGCAGCCTTGATAAAAACAACCTACAGAACATCCGATATAAAATTCTACATCAATGGTCGACCAGTGACCGTTAGGAACCCCAATCCGGATTGGGTTCTCCTCGATTGGATCCGAGCTCAAGATTCCTTGAAAGGAACGAAATTAGGATGCGGAGAGGGAGGTTGTGGGGCATGTACTGTTGTCTTGCAGACACTTGAAGCTGGACGCGTGAGACATCTTGCGGTAAATGCTTGTTTGTATCCGCTTGTTGGTGTTGATGGCAAGAGTCTCATCACTGTTGAGGGGTTGGGAACGGTGAAGAGGCCGCATCCTCTTCAGGAGAGGATTGCGAAGATGCAGTAAGTTAGATCATGGGTTGAGTGAAAATATGAGACTAATTGGGCTAGTGGTACCCAGTGCGGCTTCTGCACCCCGGGAATCGTCATGAGTTTGTATGCACTCATCAGAAACTCATACCGAGATGGCAAATTTCACTTGACCAACTCGGAAGTTGAGCTACAGGGCCATCTCGACGGAAATCTCTGTCGCTGTGTAAGCCTCCCGTAGAGACCTACTTTTTTATCTGCTCACAGTCATTAGACCGGCTACAAACCCATCTTCGAGGCAGCACGAACCTTTATCACAGAAGACCTCAACGGAACAATAGCCGAGATCAACGGCAAGGAGATAACGCCCGAGAAACCCACAGAAGACGACTATGCAACTGTTGCGCGCGAAGCTAACAAAACTGGTTCATGCGGTCGTCCTGGAGGCTGCTGTCGCGATAATCCCGATTTAAAAGGCTGCGGCTCAACTGGCGTTGATGAATCGAACCCGAAGGAGATGGAGACACCCATCACAGCCCCCAGACCCCAAGAGACACCAAGTACACCACCAAGATCACCAAACAAACCAGCGTTTGGAGAGACATTCCTTCCATACGACCCCTCAACAGAGCCCATCTTCCCTCCAACGCTACGAAAGTACGAATCTCAACCGATCTGCTACGGCGATGATCGAAGGCTCTGGTTCCGACCGACAAACCTCCAACAATTGATTGACTTGAAGGGCGTGTATCCAGATGCCAAAATCGTCGGCGGTGCAAGTGAAACTCAGATCGAGGTTCGCTTCAAAAAGAGAGCATACCGTGTATCCGTGTTTGCCGCAGACATCGCTGAGCTGAAGAGTTTCACCATTGATCCTCTACAGATGAAACAGGCTGAGCTTGAATCACTAAAGAGTATCAGTATACCCGGAAACCTGTCATTGACCAAAGTTGAGGAGATGTGCACTGTTTTATACGCCAAGCTTGGTAGACGCGCTTCAGCGCTCGAAGCCCTCCGCAAACAACTTCGATACTTTGCAGGTCGACAGATCCGCAATGTAGCCAGTCTAGCAGGAAGTCTCGCCACAGCAAGTCCAATCTCTGACTCCGCACCCGTCCTCCTAGCAGCAGGCGCCAAAGTGAAGATCCATTCTCAAACCGGTGGAACCTCTGAGATTCCGCTATCTTCATGGTTTCTGTCATACAGAACTACCGCACTTCCTGAAGATGGAGTCATAACAGAGATTGTGATCCCGCTTCCGAGCGAGAAGATGGAGATTACGAAGGCGTACAAGCAGGCGAAGAGGAAGGATGATGATATCGCTATTGTCACTTCGGGGTTTAGGGTTAGGTTGGGTAGAGATGGGGTTGTGGAGGATGCTGCTTTTGCTATTGGTGGTATGGCGCCGACGACTGTTATGGCTGAGAAAGCGCAAGAGGCTGTCGTGGGGAGGAAATGGTCTGATATGAAGACATTGGATGCTGCGATTGATGCGCTTTTGGAGCAGTTCCAGCTTCCGTTTGGTGTGCCTGGCGGTATGGCGCATTATCGAAAAGGTCAGTTCATTCCCGTGGGAGTCTCGTATATCTGTCTAACTGTATTACAGTTCTTACCATTTCCATGTTTTTCCGCTTCTGGCACGAAGTTGTTCACGATCTAGGTCTCGGTGAAGTTGATTCCGATCTCATTGAGGAGATCCACCGCGGCATCTCATCAGGTAACCGCGACAACTTCACCTCCTCGATGTTGAACAGAGGCACTAGGGAAGTCGGTCGTCCAATTCCTCATCTCTCCGCCGTCAAGCACTGTACCGGTGAGGCAGAATATGTCGATGACATGCCGCGTCAACACAATGAACTCTTCGGAGCGCTGGTCATGTCAAAAGCAGCCCATGCTGAGATTCTGAGCGTCGATTACTCAACTGCCCAGGAGATGCCTGGGGTAGTCGGGTACATAGACAATGATAGCATCACCAAAGAGCAGAATACCTGGGGCCCTGTAGTTCTGGACGAACTCATCTTTGCAGATGGCAAGTCCAACTACTACGGCCAAGTCATCGGTATGCTCTACGCCGAGACGGCGCTTCAAGCCCGTGCTGCCGCCGACGCCGTCACGGTAACATACAAGCGCTTACCCCCAATCTTCACAATCGACGAAGCCATCAAAGCAAAGAGTTTCTTCAAGCACGGCAAAGAACTTCGAAAGGGCGACGCTCTTAGTGGTTCCCTAGAGGAAGCGTTCAGTAAGTGCGCTCACGTCCTCGAGGGCACCACCCGCATGGGCGGCCAAGAGCACTTCTACCTCGAAACTAACGTAGCCCTTGCAATTCCTCACATGGAAGACGGGTCAATGGAAGTATATATTTCGACGCAGAACCTCATGGAGAACCAAGTCTTCACCGCTCAAGTCCTCGGCGTGCCTATGAACAGAGTTAACATGCGCGTGAGGAGAATGGGAGGCGCATATGGAGGTAAAGAGTCGCGAACTACTGCTCTATCGATGTATCTTGCTCTCGCGGCGCAGAAGACGGCGAGGCCTGTGAGGATGATGCTGAATCGCGATGAGGATATTGCTTTTAGTGGACAGCGACATCCGTTTCAGTCAAAGTGGAAAGTCGGTGTTGATGAGAAGGGTAAGATACAGGTTTTGGATATCGATATCTATAATAATGCGGGTGCTTCACTGGATATGAGTGGCGCAGTCATGTAAGACATCGATGAAGGTGATGAGATGAGGGGCTAACAGTGATAGGGACCGAGCTTGTACTCACGTCGACAACTGCTATCATATTCCTCACGCTTGGATCCGTGGACATGTTTGTAAGACCAACACAGTCAGTAACACAGCGTTCAGAGGCTTCGGTGGTCCGCAGGGAATGTACATCACCGAGACCATCATGTTCAAGATCGCAGAGTCTCTGAACATGGACGTTGATGACTTTCGAATGCGGAACTTGTATGAAGTTGGTCAACGAACACCTTTCTTGCAGGAGATCACGGATGACTTCCATGTTCCTACCATGATGGAGCAGCTCAGTGCTTCGTCAGAGTTTGAGAAGCGCAAGGCCGCTATCAAAGAGTTCAACGCCAAGAATCGCTTCAAAAAGCGAGGTATCTCCAGGATCCCGACCAAGTTTGGCCTAAGGTAAGTCTCCCGAAACACATTATCGGCACCTCGCTCACAAAACTAGCTTCGCAACCGCGCTGCATCTAAATCAAGCAGCAGCCTACGTCAAAATCTACGAAGACGGCTCCGTCCTTCTCCATCACGGCGGCACAGAAATGGGACAAGGCCTCTACACCAAAATGACCCAAGTCGCCGCCGAAGAGCTCAACGTGAGCGTCGATTCAATCTACAACAAAGAGTCGCAATCCGATCAAGTCGCGAACGCTTCACCGACCGCTGCATCATCTGGTAGTGACATAAACGGCCAAGCTGTGAAGAATGCGTGCGATCAGATTAATGAGAGGCTGAAGCCGTATAGAGAGAAGTTTGGCAAGGACGCTAGTATGGCGGTTATTGCGCATGCGGCGTATAGGGATAGAGTTAATCTGGCAGCGAATGGGTTTTGGAAGATGCCGAGGATTGGGTATGAGTGGGGGAATTGGAAAGATCCTTTGCCTATGTGAGTGCGATGGTCTCTGACAATGAGGACCTACTGACGTTATGTGTTAGGTACTATTACTTTACTCAAGGAGTGTAAGCTTTACCGTATTGTTCTTGTGGAGAGCTTTGCTAATTCTGAGTTCAGGGCCATATCCGAAGTAGAGCTGGATACTCTTACTGGAGACTCAACAGTATTGAGAACAGATCTCATGATGGTTCGTGAGGATCGAGACAACCGCGGTTCAATTATGGCTAACACCTTCAGGATATCGGACGTTCTATCAACCCAGCAATGGACTACGGTCAAATCGAGGGTGCTTTCGTCCAAGGTCAAGGTCTCTTCACAATGGAAGAATCCCTCTGGATGAAATCTGGCGAAATCTTCACCAAAGGCCCTGGAACGTACAAAATCCCTGGTAAGTCATATCCTCTCGCCCTCTCAATCCCCCCGTTAACTGATCCATCCAGGTTTCTCCGACATCCCTCAAGTCTTCAACGTAAATACTCTCCAACACGACTCCCAAGGCAACCCTATCAATTGGTCAAAACTAGGTTCTATCCAAAGCAGCAAAGGTGTAGGAGAACCTCCTCTCTTCTTAGGCTGTGCTGTATTCTTCGCTCTGAGGGAAGCAGTCAAGTCTGCGAGAGAGATGAATGGTGTTTCTGAACCTTTGGTGCTGGACGCTCCATGTACTGCGGAGAAGTTGAGGTTAGCTGTTGCGGATGATCTTGTAAGAAGGGCGGTTGTTGAGAAGAAGGGTGATGAGCAGGCGTTCTTTATAAGGATTGAGTCTTGAGATATAGATACTAAAATTATACTATGTACAGAGATCGAGGTTGACTCTCGTTGTTGATCATTCCATACCATCCGCCGACTTGTAAATAGCTCTCCCCAACTAAACGAAACTCATCACCTCCACTGCCGCCGATTTCTCTCAGCACGAACGGAACTGAAGCCCCAACACAGGTAAACACTTGATCTCCAATCTTTGCTTCCGCAGGCGCAAGTCCAAAATATCCCGTATCAGTAACAAAGCACCGCCGTGAATGACAAGCCTGCAGATTCCCACGGACAATAGTCGCATGACTGGACGGCCAACCCGCCGCAGCGTAATAGAAGGGTATATCTCTGAATGGCAGCACGCCATCTTTCCTCTCAAGAGCTAGTTGTCGTATTCTGTCTTCCCATTTAGGACCAAACCTGTACGCCTCATATGATTCTTGTGAGCCTCCAATGTTGAGATATGGTTTTAGAACATTATCGGCAGCTTCCTCTTCTTCTTCTTCTTCCTTGGTTAACCCGTATAAGTAACAAGCAAATCCGAGAAACTTGAAGAAGAAGTCCGTGGTCTGAGGAAAGTTGACGTCGTTCGAATCAGGTCTAGGGCGTGTTGATAGATCAATCTTGTCGACGAGATTATACCACTCCTCCGCAGGGAATGGTGTTTGACCCGCGATGTAAGTTGACCCCAGTTTCGAGATCCTTCCACATGAATATCCGTATCCATGCAACACAGGCCTTTGTCCCTCGTCTGTGCTTCGCATCACGACTTGAGGTTTGTCAGGAGCGGCTGGGAGCAACATCTCTTCCCAAAATCCGCCCATTCTCATAAAAGCATCTGTACCGATGATATGTCGCTAAGGCGGGACGTTCCAATTTGGAACCCAAGAGGGCAGGTTTTCTGTCCTTGAGTTCCCTTGAACAGCGTACAAAAGGCTCCAGCCGCAACTTGGTAGGATAGACAGAGCGCAGTCTGTGTAGATTCTCGCTAGCGAATCTTGGTACCTTGGTATCAGATCAAGTACCCTATTGTGAGAATGGAGTATAGGGAGTAGACTGTAAATCTTGTCACGTGGGTCAGTTGCCTCGCAGTGCCGTGAGTCAAGAAGAGCATAAAACAGAAATCTTGCCGCGTCCTCTACTGCAAGGGATTTGCTAGCTTTTGAGACCACGTACGGTAATCGAAACTGCAGTCTTGTGTTGGCGAGATAATGCTTAAAGTTCTCCATCGCAGACCATGGGATTTCTATTCCTCCACAGTAAACGGTCTTCTCGGATGATAGGAAGACTTCTTGAATCACCCAGACTCTTGTGAACCAAGGCCGAAGGAAGAAATTCTGGAGTGCGTCCATCAAGGTATCAAACCTTGGGATACTTAAAGAGGTATTATCGGAAGATGGATCATAGCACTCTATATGAACTCGATGGCCAAGTCGCTGTCATCTGAAGATTCGCCGAGATAAACAATCACGCCTGCGGCTCGAGAGTATATCTTTGACATGAAACTGACTTGGTAATTCCTCTCATCTAAATTCGACTGATCGATAGCGAAGGCGTCAATCCATAGAACCCTGGGCTTGTTTTTGTACCGAAGGCGTTTTAGAGCAGAGAAGTAATTGGAAGTTATGGAGAATTGCTGGGTAGTCTTGAAGCCTTGCGTGGTCATGGTGATGGTCTCTGTAATTGAGGGATCGCCCCAGGTATACGATAAAGCCTCATAGCTCGGTGCAGAGTCAATAGATACAACCATTAGCTCGCAATAGATAGCCTCATCTGTTCCGGGTCTTAGGCAGATGAGGCGGATATGCGATGGACTGGGGAGTGAAGGTCCAGGATATGGCTGAGCCAGCTGAGTCTTGAATGCCTCGGACATTCTTGCGAGCCAAGCCCAATTGGGTCAGATATATTGGAATGGATTAGTGTCAAATGAACTCTGGAAGCGATTGCCGGATGACAAGCTTGGTAGGGATAATTTTTGAGAAATAAATGCTGATTCTGAGTAGAATAATAAACGTTGTTCTGAGTCTTCACCCAAATACTTAGCGCTGAAGTACAGACCTCATCCAATAGATGAGGTTGAAACGCTCAGCTGGAAGCACACCTGTGGCTGTGCAAGGCGTTTTCTTATTTATAGTGGCTAGGTTTCTGTTGACCTATTTATTACCCAGTACGAGATACTAACATAACTCTGACCCCGCAGCAAGAAGACTATTTTCTTACGATCAGACACTGTCTTAAGATTTGAGTAATTCTTCTAACTGTAAATTATACTTGGAACGAACTATGATTGTCACTTACCACTTTTCTCGCATTGTGGGTTATAATGTGAAAGATGTTATTCAAGGCGTGACATATCCTGCATTCTCTGAGAAGATTGAAGAGCAGAACCGATGACTTACTTGCCTTCAAGATCGTTTTCGATCGTTGCGCGAAGAAACTGGCCGACTTGACGTAACTTGGAGTCCTTGGCCCATCCGCCGACAGGAACCTTGGCGGTGTTAGATACAAAGGGCAATATTTGAGAAAGACAATACCTTAAAGTCAGTAACTTGCAGGTCGACAAATCCAGCTGCAGCCAGAAGCTCCGCGTCCCCCTCAATCTCGCAAAAGCTACGACCAAAAGCTTTGCTCGCCTCTCTGAAAAGCCTATTCCATGTCTGCACTACCATCACATTGCTGGCTGTGTCATCGTCACTGAGGAAAGTCGGATCGACCTCAACAGATTCGACGAAACCTCCGGGCTTGCAACAGCGGAACGCTTCTTTAAACAACGCGCCCCAATCAGCAATAGCACCAATCAAGTAGCGCATATGAATAAAGTCAAAGGTGTCATTGGACCAAGTCCAGTTACTAGTTGCGTCCTCGAGTTCAAATCGGACATTTGGTGGTACCCAATCTGGTTGGATTGGGGAAAGATCTGTTCCAATGACCTCGGCGTTGGGATATTGATCGGCAAAGTCGCTGTGAGGCATCAGTGTTTGTAACAGCTCTGTATGACAGACAAGACTCATCCGTACATTGCCCATATACCTATTTGATCATCAGCTGCTTTGCTCTTGTGTCTGTTATCCGAGGCATCGCTTACCGGTTCCGGTTCCGATGTCAAGTACCTTCTGTATGTCGTTAGTTTAAGCGAGACCCTAGAACAAACATGGGTAACTGGCTTGAAAGTCATCTGGAGAAGGGACAAGCGAAAGCTTACCGTCGAGAAGTGACATGAGGTAGTGATGGCTTGCTGACTTTCAGTAGGACGATCAGATGTCAGTTACATAGATTACTCCTTACGAGATGTCAATGGATTCCTTCTGCCTCTCATCATTTGGTGCGAAATATTCAGTCTCGTACTTGTCACTATTAAAAGTCCGACCTTGAAACTTTCGGTATTCGAGAATACTTGAGGTGAGGGAAGCAGTCGAGCTTGCACTGGCGTGTTGCATTAGTGGCAATAGAACAGATGCATAGAGTACGTACAAATCTTGCCCTAGCGCCGAGTCATCGTCATCCTCTTCGTTCTCATCCGGAGGCTATATCGCTATCAGGTAATGATGAATCCAGATTCAAGCGGGGCACCGTACCTGTGCTGCAACGAGGTACTGGCCTCCTTGGCTAGACATCTCGGGAGAAATTGATTCAGGAAGAATCTCTGTCGGATTCCGTGGGTTTGTTTCACTGCCCACGTCGGTTTTATCCATATTTTAGCAACCAAATCAGCACATAGGACGTGGTTCTTTCAACCCAACGTGGCGGAGTGAGAGTTGTCGGCCGTGGGCAGAGATAGAAAATGGCGCATTGGAGCATGGTTGTAACCAACAACATGTGTTGGGGCTAGGCTTGCCCAACATCATGCAATAAACAGATCACATTTGCATAGTACTCTCTTTTCTCGTCCCTACCAACAGGGTACGGCAAGCGAGAGGCCGGGGGTAAGGTGGCACTGTAGATGGTCGCACGGTGTTGCGTTTGGGTTTCTCCCTGGCTCACGGCTCACAATCTCGATATGATAGATGATGCCGAAATGATTACTACAGCTACAATGCCACTGTTTTTATTTTCTATTTAGACCACATAATGAGGGTACTACTGTCCAGAATTGACTTAACAACCGGACGCCTGGCTAAGATCTTCGTGCTATCAACAGGACCGCTTCACACAGCATCTTGATGCTTGCACTTTGAGCACCCCTTGGGTCTCTACATTACTGCCAGAATCTCTTGGTTTCAAGTTACGTTATGGCTCTCATAAAGAGGGCCCTAGTGTAACAGTGAGGCGTTTACTGAGTATAAGAAATAAATATGAATAATTTAGTATATATGTATATGTAGTCTATCTTAACTCAGGCATTGAAAATGATTACAGATCACAACTCTAGTGGAAAGAACTTCGTCAGGAGTGCCAATCATGAATGGAATGATGAGAAGTCCTGCTCTATGTTCAGACCTTAGAAGATGCTAAATTAAACTTAGCAAAGGATATCCTAAATTTATGCTAGGTTACCTAAGTCTTTTTGTTACTTAGGATCAAGGTCCCGAGTTTCATTTTCTTCACAAGTTCCTCTATTAGATAGCCCGTCTACTGTGGCTGTTCAAGGCGTTTTCCACTTTGCAGCCACTTCTAATTGTATGCTCCAGCTCATGACTTTGACAGGGTGATGATACCCTCTACACCAGAAGATAACTACAATTTGCTAGATGAATGTAACTAGAATCTCATTTTCTAAGAAGCATCTTGGATCGATAGGACTTGTTCGGACAATAAATCGATATAACATTCTCATCGAGTCATACTCATAAAAGCTTATCCGACGCGTCTTATCGGACCAATGAACGCCTGTCGTGAGAGGCAGCCAGAAGCTTATCTACGCGACGAACCTAAAGACGAATTGAGGCACGAGCCAGAATACGTGAGGCGTAGGGACCAAAAGAGCGACCAGAACGGTCCCGAACAGGCAAAGAAAGAGGCCTGAACCGTTCTTGCATGACACTATTGACCTTTAATTCGGCCTTGTCCAGATTTTGATCGCTGCAAGGTTCCATTTCGCGGCGCATTGCAAGCGCTTGTCTAAAATACGGCGTAAACGCTAAAAATAGGCTATTTTCATGCGCTTCTACGGCGGCTGACAGACTTCTACGAATTGTTTAATGCCCATTCTTGCAAGATTCATTACTTGGAAATGACTCAAAATCTGGATATTCGAATGAATGTCTTGATTGGAATGCTCATCATAAATACAGTTCACTCAGGCATCGAGAACCAACAGCCCCTATGAGCTTTAGCGCCTGTTGGTTTACCCCAGACATTCCTCACGACGGTCTGACTGCGCCCCCAACATGACTCACTTCCCATGTCAAGGCATATTCGGTACCTTCCAAATAGAGTGTAGACAACCAAACTCACCTATAACTCTCAGTCCTACATACCGTGTGACTCACGCTAGCATTTCCATCTTTATATAAGCTGTCTATCTATCCCAAATCATTTCCAGATCTTCATCGGTAATCATCATGGAAAAGGTACGCAAGACGTTCTTCGACCCTTTGGCTACGTCAAAGGGTCGGATAGCGGAATTACTACAGACTCTGCCTGTTGGCTCTGCACACCCTTTCAGCCCAGAGGGCATATTACTATGTCGAACCAAGAATGGTATCGAGAAGATTGATATCTCGAATTACAGCCAAGACTACTTTTTCAACTCTGTTGATTTAGGAGAAATGGGGGAGATTTTACTGAGACGGATGAAGGGGTTCAGAGAACATCTGGGTAAGTATACAATATTCTTATAGAAGCTGGTTGTTGCTAACAATTGATAGCCGTGTTTGATGACTTTCAGATCATGCAGGCTCCAGCAGCTACATTCAAGATCCCCGTAGTTTCAGGCCAGATCACCATTTTGGCTGTCTCAGAACGTACTCCTACGTACTACGACTTCTGCTTCGCCGATAACGAATGCAACGCCTGTTGCTGGTTAGAGCGAACGACCTTTTCTGGAATCGAGCACAGCGGTGATATTCTGTATGGCCAGGATCTTCTGGACTATGTGAGGATAGACAGTGATACACTGACGGAGAAGCCTATCTGTGTTTTCATTTCCGGATATACCAAGACGCGGATCACGAGATTCTTGGGTACAAATCCAGCCCTTATGGTTGTAGATAACGTTGACAAGGTAAGTTGTTAGGTTGCAATGTGACGTAACGAAGCTAATGGGGCCAGATCCTGTATATCATTCCTGTTCCTTTGGATAAGGCGACTATTGGAGATGCCACCATCTGCTGTCCTTTGGTCATCAAGCGTGATGAAGATTCCATCATCTGCTCTATCCTTCCCAAGGCGACGACGGATAGAGATATGATGTGTGACAGCAAGAAGCTCATAAGTCCTTGCTTCCCTGAAGCTATCAACAGCGCAGACTTCACGATCACTGAACCTCTGCCTGCTGTAGCTACAGGGGAAAAGAAGCCTGAGACGAGTGTTGAGGCAGAAAGTCAAGTACAGGTTTCTGATAAGAGGCGCGCTGTGTTAACCACCAACGCTTCAACCCTCCCGTCTTTCTTGGCTGCTTCTGACGCACAGGTCATTCGCTTCAGCACTGGTATCGAGTTCATGGCTTCAGATGCAAACACCGGCCAGGACGAGTCGGCCGTTATTCTTCCCTGCATCTTCGGATCTCAGCTCCAAGGTCCAATGCTTCTCTCCACCGGCAGCACTCCTTCCAACGTCCCCTTCAAGGATGAGAAGGCTCTTTGCGCTTACTACGAGCAACTGGAGAGTATAGCTGTAGTTGTTGATGAGCGCATGACTGATAACGCGCGAAACTTGGCTTCCGGTCTACGGATGAATACCTTGTTCATCGTGCAGATCAAGACAAAGGAGAAGCATGAGACCGAAGAACAAGTCTCGACCTTGTTGAGTTCGGCGAACATCAATGCTGTAACGGCGCTAGCTGGACCTCAGTCTTTGATCGTGGGAAATATCGGTGACAAGTTCTACTTCTACCGAGGTTTGGCGAATCACAAGATCTTGGATACGACAAAGTTGAACTTTGGAGCGGATATCACCGATGTCATCACCTCAAACAGCGTGGAATCTCTATTGGCTCCCAAGATTCCTCGACTGGTCAATCTCAGTGATGCCAACACTATTTATCTTCCCTACTCAGCTCAAGTCGTTCGTCCTCAAGATTTAGCCGGTATCTTTGAGGGTCTCAGCATCGCCGAAATCAACACCATGCACGACGACATCACCGCCGCAGTTCCCCAACTCCAAACCCTCCTCAGCCAAAAGGATCTCCAGCAACTCTCCAAGACCCTCGTTGACACGCTCTCCGCCAAGATCGAAAAGAAGATGGCCCCTCTTCGAAGCGAGTACATAGCCTTCATCACCGCCAATCTCCGCACCGATGATCAAGCCATTCTCAACAAGAAGAACAAGATGCTCGGTGATATTCGAAAGGTCAACAAGGAGGTTCAGACTGCTCTTGAGCCTGTGATTACTAGTCTTGCGAATATGATCTCTGTTCAAACGACGTCGAAGAGAACGCATGATATGAAGAGGCTTATGAGACAGGCGCAGATCCAGAATAATGTTGAGGCGACCAAGTCAATGACTTTTGAGAGTTTGACGGGGTTGTTGGAGAAGCATGCTGAGGAGATGGGGGTGATGTTGTTAAACATTGAGACAGTGCCTTATAAGGAGATGCTGGCGAATTTGAAGGGCACTACCATTGATGCCAAGTAAGTTTACTATATACGCCTACTCGAGACTTTGGTTGCTAACATTACTAGACCTTGCTGTGCACTTGACGATCGAATTCTTCATCTTGATGGCTTCGACGCCGGCATCATCATGGAACAGTCCCAAAGCCAACACGCCGGCCCTCTCGTCAGCCAAGCCGGTCCCAACCATCCCATCCTCGCACTTCCCTACCTCAGCCAACAGCGCGGCGTCGGCTCAATGCTAGCATGGGTATGCTGGGACGAATTCGTCAACCTCAAGAGTCCATACACAGTCCGCTGGATGGAGAAGTGCAACGAATCACACATCGCCGCGCTGAGAATCATGATGCGAGATACACTCAGTCAGGCTGTTGCGTCGCGGGAGTATAACTTTGAAGCGGGAAGTCCTGAGATTGGTCATTTGATGAGTTCCTTGCTTATGGCGGCTATGTCGAAGCTTGCTGCGATGAGGACGAGTGCACCTGTGGTGTTGGATACGGCGGAGGATACGGTTACGCGATTGATGAGAGGTCTTTTTGGGAATCTTATGACGATTGCAGGATCTGGTGTCCGTCCTTTGAGTATGGTCTGGCAGCTCTTTGGGCTGAATCCTCAGTATGACGTTCCCGCCACGGATGCTGATTGGGTCTGGTATGAGAACGTCGTCGAGCTGTATCCTTACACTGGCTGGCCTTTGAAGACGTTCAACGACAATCTGCTCAAGCTTCTTGACAAGATCATCGTGCGGGTCATCACCAAGAACGAGAACGTCGCGGAGATCAAGCAGAGCAAGGCCTATGATATGGTGCAGTTCTGTAAGCTTCGAAACATCCAGCTCGAGCATTGCCGAACCATCATCACAGTCTTTGAACGAATGCTCACCACGGATGGTATCGATGTTGCAGCTGTGGCGGGTCGACTTCAAGAGAATGTCCCAAGTGAGCTTGAGAAGCAGACCAAGGGCTACACGAGAATGATGCGATATCTCGGCCATCTAGCCAGAGGCGGCGCAAGACGTCCTACAGATGATCTTGTCTACGGCAACGTGTACACCAAGCGCTCAGCCGCCTTCAAAGATCTTAAGATCGCAGTCGCACTAGCATGTCAAGACAAGGAATGGGATGTCGCAAAGGAAAACTGCCAGGCTGTTCTTGATTTTCATACGGAAACTGCTGCCAAGTGGCAGATTCAGCCAGACCAACTAAAGGTCCAGAACATCCACTACTACCGCGAACTCATCGACGCAGATGTCTCCGAAGGCGCAGATCAAGAAATCAAGAACCGCACGAAAAAGATCGTCGGACGCATCATGGACGATGCAGAGAAGAGGCGTATCCCATGGCAAGTTGGCAACGATGCGGCCAAGAACAACATCGAGCCTCTTGACGAGCAGTTCCTCGAGCAAGTCCTCACCGTAACACGCCCTAAAGCTGAGAGCAAGGCTGTAGTCGAAGTTTCCAAGGAGGAAGTTGTTGAAGAGGAGAGCTTTGCTACTTACAAGAGCTCCTTAACGCCGGCATTTGTTTCAACGATGGAGAGGGCTCTCTCGGCGGAGGATGTCTGCGCGATAACCAAGATTCCTGAGTCTGCGATGAGGGTGTTTATCAAGGCGCTTAATCCAGATTTTGAGTGGGATGATTTGGCGCAGCAGTTTAAGATTGTAGTATTGAGTTTGTTGCGGGATCGTTCGGGGCGGGTAGAGAGTAGACCTGCTGCCAGAATGTTAAGATTGCGGTAGCTTCACGGGCAGTGAATAAGTAACGATTTGATGCGATTTAGTCTAGTGCTATTGGTAATCAGGCTTTCTTATGTATAGCTCGCTCTAATGGAATGATATCTAAAGTTTCTCTGCTCGGGAGTTCCTAATTGTCTTATCAACTATTCTCATTGCTCGGAGACATTCCTCGTCTCTGTATCGTGGAGCGATGATTTGGATTGCAGTGGGGGCACCGTCTGTGGCCTCGGGGATATCTGAAAGCTGTTAGCTACAGTAATAGTGTTTGGCCAGGAAACTTACAGTCAGGGTCGAATGGGGCCTTGGCCTTAACGTGTTCAGAATCTTCGAACTTGGAAGAGTTGCCGAATGGAATAATACCAGCAGGGAACTGTCACCTTGTTAGTATGTCCGAGTCTCTGGGATATAGTCATGGCGACTTACATCTAGGACGTTCCACATAAGGGTGTAAATAGGAACACCATAAGTATCATGAGGAATAGCCGTAGTAACAGCTCCAGGAGCGAGAATAACATCAAGCTTGTTATCACGATACGTCTCCTGCCAAGCCTTAAGGTACTCAAAGCGCACCTCATTCAGCCGAGACAACTTCGTAGGTGTGTCCAGATCCGGAGGAACAGGGAAGTTGCCATTAGAAAAGGGATGGACAGCGATAGCCACAGAGTTAACAAGTGGCTCGCCAATCTCTCGGGAGACGGTGTCGAGATCAGGACCCATGATGCTGAATAACTGGAATCCGATTCTTCCACCTAGACCAGCGTTACGCTTAGGATCTTGAGAGAGATAAACGAGCTTATGGCCTGCGTTCTCCAGCGCAGAAGCAGCCTTTGCCAAAGCGCGTCGAACAGGTGGATGCAGAGGATATTCAGGATCCTCAGCCATGACACCAATAGTAAGCTTGGTATCCGCCTCGCCAAGGTCTCTCCAGGGGATATCTACGACAGTGGGATCATAGTTCCAAGGTCGTTGAGCAAGAGTAATCTTCATGAATAACTCAAGATCCTCGATAGAGTTAGCCATGGGGCCACCGACTGGTGCAATACCAGGGAGGTGATCCTTGGGAAACGGATATTCTGATTGACCTCCGAAGGGAACGCGTTCGGAAGTCGGCTTGAAACCGTAGATACCACAGCATAAGGAGGGAATGCGGATGGAACCAGCGATGTCACTGCCGACACCGAGGGGAGATCCTCTAAAGGCGACGAGAGCGCCTTCACCACCGGTTGAACCACCTGCTGTGAGGCTGGTGTTGTGAGGGTTGAGGGTTCTTCCAAAAATGTTGTTCTCCGAATCTGCTGTCTACAGGGTGTTAGAGAGTACAATCGCTGTAGTATAAAGTGTAACTTACCATCATTGTCTGGGGCAAGTTTGTCTTGCAGTACAAAACAGCTCCGGCGTCAAGCAACAAGTCCACGAGTGCAGAGTTGTGGTCAGGAATTGGTTGACGAAGAAACTCGACATATCCAACAGTGGCATGGTGGCCTTTAACGCGGTATGAGTCCTGGTTTGTTAGTAGAGCTTTTATTGCTAGAGTTGATGTTGCATACCTTGAGACTAATGGGCAATCCGTGGAGTGGACCAGCCAACTCTCCAGTTTTCTTTAGTTGCTCATCAAGTTCCTTAGCTCTTTGGATGCCCTCCTTGAACATAATCTCAGTCAAACACGATGTCTACTTCTGTTAGTACATGTTCCAACCTCTGTCTCAGTGTGACATACCAATTGCTGAGCGAGACTTGCACGCTTAGAAAACGCCACAGTAACTTCCTCTGAAGAGAGTTCTTGAGAATGTATCTTGCTCAACAACTCGGCAGCAGTATACCTCTCCGTGATAACAATCTCCTTCTCCGTCAAGAGTCCAGACCTCTGAACGGCCTTTGACTCGATAAACTTGCTCCCATTACCATCTCCAGTATTCTTCAGTCCCTGGAGTTGCTTCTCTGGGAGGAGCCATTCTGTCGGTACAGCATCACGCTGCTTCTCGCGGTGCTGAGCAGCAATGGTCTTCCAGTTGGTAGTAGTGGCAGGCATGGTGAAATGATGTGAGGATGATGAGATTTGCTAAAGAATGGCTGCTGGTCTCCGCATTGGTTTTAATGAGGAAAGAGAGCAGACGACGGAGGTTCTAGATCCTCTTAACCTCCCCCACAATGCGGATAGATTACCCCATACTGCAAGCCAAGATAGCGTCGCCGCGAGATTTGGAGGGGGTTGTTTTAGCTCCGGCGCATGTAATGCCCTAATTTGGTAGTTGGAGGCGCCGCTGTATACGGCAAATTCATGCGGCATAGAAACAGGACCTGATCTGCATTGCCAATCTTTAGTATCATCGGTATCATTTCCGTAGCAGTCACCGTATCAATCAGCGTATCAAACAAAAAATGATTTGTAAAGATAAAAGATGCCCTGGTCTTCCATATCAAGTGTACTAGGTTTCAGCAAGATCAGATCTCGGATCTAAACACTCCCCGTCCACTCCCCGGTCCATCACCTTCGGAATGACTTCTCACGTTCCATCCCCCGGAAACGACTTCTCTCCTTCCGAGGCCGATATCCCTACAATGCGCATGCCCCATCTCGAGTTCATCTGCCGCATCGTTGCCGAGATGGACAAAGAGGGGGTTACCGAGATTGCAGGCATCGACGGCACCTCCAAGAGCAGAGTTGTCCTGCCCATCCAAGGAGGGCAAGTAAATGGTCCTCAGATTAGAGGAATCATCGTTGACAAGAGCGGTGCCGACTGGGCCGAAGTCATTAACCCCAATAAGGTGAATACTATGCAAAAAAAGATAAAAGCTTATCGTCGATTAGCTAGCTTACAGGGGTATAGTCTCTTGTTCGGTTAAATGCCATGTACACGCTGCGGACTCATGATAACGTACATATCCTTGTCAAAGCACAGGGCATCTATCGCACCGGACCTGGAGTTGAGGAGCAGGTGGGAGAGCGGGATACCGTTACGCAAGATGAGATGGAGTATTTTACGCATATTAAATTTGAGGCCCCTGGTGACAGTTCGTACGGCTGGTTGAACAGCGTTGTTGCCATTGGGGTCATGATCATGTCGGAGGGGAGACCGATTATTGACTGTTATCGGTTGACTAATTTTCCTGGAAAGATAGCTGCAAACTTGTAGATAGATAGAGGATTGATATAATAACATAGAGTTCCACATCATATCTTTGACATGCAGCTTCATGTGGGGTTGATTGATCCGGGAATAACTACTTTCCGTACTCAATGTGACTGCACGACGTAATGATCTCCCTGAGCTGGGTGAGGCTGAGTCTAAAACGCTGCCGAGTTTCTAAAGGTGTCACACGCCCTAGCTAAGTACGATACAGCCAATAGGGCGGCGACTGTTTGACTACAGAAAATTGTAATTCAAGTCCGTTCACTCTAAAATGAAACTCGACAGAAACCTGAGTTTGGAGATGAATGAGAGTATGAGTAAATTGATAACACCTAAACTACTAACACCACGAGCTAACAAGTCCCACCATCGTCCACACATTCCTATCCCAGAGTCATTAATCCATCGTAAAGTCCTGTCAAATACGCGACCGCTTCTCGACGAGCTTCCAGTAGCGAGGTGCCAGAGTAGTGCGAATCTTCTTTCCATAGATAATCATGGGCACAAAGAGAGAGCCAATCGCGAATGCAATGCAGCCACTGATGATGAACATGTTGGTAAGACCCATGGATGTCATCCAAGGAACGATGGCAAAAGTGACACCAACGGAGACGGCGTTTCGCAAGAAAGCAATGCCGATGAAGGCTTCAGCGACAAGCTCACGATAAGTATCGATGATGAGAGTGAAGGTGATATCACCGTTGGCACCGAGTCCAAACGCAAAGAATGCTCCACCGAGGGAGGGATAAATCCAGTGCATGCCCTAAAGAATGTCAGTGAAAGATACTAAGATCAAGGAGGTCAACTTACCCGAGCAGCTGTAGCGCCGAACATGATGATTCCACCAGCCATGAAAAAGGTAGGAATGACAAGAGGATACAGTCGCATCTCAGGCTCGTAGACGCCACCATTGCGTCGTGCAAGTCGAACAACAGTCCAGTCTGCAAGAGGTCCTCCATAGATACTTCCAAAAATATTGCCCACAAACGGTCCAAGAGCCATGTATCCAATACCAGCGGTAGTGAAGTTGTAAGGAGGAGCCGAGAAGACAATGGAGATGATTTGCATGAAGATGACAAGCCAGCAGACTCCAGAAGCAAACTGTAAAGCAGTGAACATGACGTGGGGAAGGGTGATGACATGGAAAGGCATCATGAACAAGCGAGGGAGGTTTTCGCTTGTCGTGGTGGTCAAACGCATGCACTGGCGGTATGAGTTCATGGGAATGGTAGGGTCAGTATGAGTCCCAACGGTGACAAGATCACTGCCGATATTGTTTTTGGAGTCAATGTCCTTCTCAGTGGGGTTCTGCTCTGAGAATGGTTCATCATGCTCTGCCTCGCCGACCGAGAGGGGGATGTACTTTGTCTCCTCGAAAGCAAAGATGAAGACGACGAAGAGAATGGTGAGGCAGATGGACAGGGTGTAGTACGACCAGCGCCAGCCTTGGTTGGCAGCTTGTGTACCTGCGGCCATGGGGGCAAGAAAAGAACCGACCATGACAGCGGTGAAGTAGACAGCATTAGCAGAACCACGATGATGAACAAAGAAGAGGTCAGAGATCTAAACCCATCAGTAAACGCCTGAATATCAAAGACATGAAACTTACAGTCATCTGGACAGCTGTCTCATTGATAGCACCACCAAGGCCGGTAATGACCATGGTGATGATCAACTCAGGATAGCTCTCCATTCTCGAAGTCCACCACGAGACACCAGCAAGAACAGCAGTAGAGATGATGTACGCAGAACGACGTCCATACTTGATAGCGAGGGGGATGAAGAACAAGCAACCCATGGCCAGACCAGCTAGCTGGGCGGATTGGGCATTGGTCAACTGCTGGATGCTTACGCCCATGTCAACAGTCATCTGCTGCCAAAAGACAGTCTGGATAGAGACATTGGTGAAGGCAGCGACCGTGACGGCGATGGACAGACCAAAGTTGAAGAGCTTTCGCCATGTAGGCCAATTCTAAACGTGTCAATTCAATTTTTCTTGATAAATGATATGAAATACTGACCAGAGGCTCATTGGGATCTCTGGAGGGCGTTGGCTGAAGAACGAAGCGCGACGCGTCGGTAGCTGACTCTGCTATAAATCAATCAGCCAAATTGTCGACGATGAGGCAGGTCATGGTGTTTTACCCAAGATCAGGCGGGCCTCTCCCGGGATGGGGACGCGATCGGTGGAGGTCATGATGGGACTTGGGGCTCGCTTGAAGAATTGAAAATGGGGAAGAAAGTGGAGGTTGAAATGAAGCTGGACTGAATCGTACGATGAGAGGCAAGCACAGGGACTATATATCCCCCTTCAAATCTGTGATATCAAAAAGGTAGTGTAGTGTACAGCCACCAACATGCAGTGCAATGAGTCTTGTTCTGCACGAGACAGACTTGATACGGTGGCCGTCGGCCGTTGTCTCTCCAAACTCAACTTCGGCAGTGCGTGTCAACAGTGACTACGGGGTATAGGGGGTCAAGGGTCTGTGTGCGATTAGCTTCAATCTCCCGCTATCTACCTGTGACAATCCCTGTCTGGGTGGTATCTGCAAATCGCGAGCAGCGACCATCTCCCCGCATTCTTGCTGTTCACACATACAAGAAAGTGGCGATAACAAATGTTGCCGGCCCGTGGGACGACCTAAGCCGCTTTAGGGAAATACACGCGCGGCGCCTCTTTCATCCCTTTTCGTCTATAAACTTCCATCCCCAGCCCCGCAAAGTCAGAATATCGCCTCCTTTCGTACACCACCCACTCCAGTTCACCATAATAATCCCTGAGCAAGATCTTAGAGAGACACTATGGCCCGATCTCGCGGAGGCTGCCTGAACTGTAAAGCCCGCAAGCGAAAATGCGACCAGGCTCGCCCGGAGTGCCACGCTTGCTCCCAAAGGGGCATGAAGTGCCAGGGCTACTCGACTCCCCTCCGCTGGGTCAATGGCGTCGCTTCTAGAGGCAGATTTGCCGGCGCCTCTGTGCCCGACGCGTCATTGGTCGCGAATCCAGGGCCTGAGAGCAATCAGGATCTCGCATCGATGGATTCCGAGACTTCCTCTGCTCCCAGGCACGATACGTCGAGTCCTGCGTCGGGCTCAATCTCGTCGTCTGCCTTTTCGCCGCAGACTATTGGCGTGCCGTCAGCAGATGCGCAAGACCCGAGATTTCAGAGATGTACGTATACTGTCATCATTCATTCATTCATTCACTTTACTCCTCATTTGATACCCGAGGTAGTTCATTGAAGTTGATGTTAATTGTTTTCGATAGTTATGAACAATGGCCTCAATCGGCTGTACTCTACGGAAGCCAGCTCTTGGATCAAGCCCTTCTTTGAGCAGATGGCTTATCAGAGCCCCGCGCTGGTCATGATCGCTGGTGCGATACAGCTCTACATGGATGATGGGAATCGGGGCATGTCTGTCAAGTCAATGGAATACACCGACTTAGCACTACAGACGTTCCGACAAGAGCTTTCCGCTCGGTATGAGCGAATGCACCTCGCAACAATATGCGCTGGCTTACTAGTATGCTCGCTCTGTGTACGTGTTCCCTTATCTGCTTATTCCCGGCGTGAGCCTCGGAAATTAACACCGTGCAGCTCCTGCAGACCCAACCGTGGACAATGTACCTCGAGCTCATTGTCGACGTCTACGACCTCAGAACCAAGCTCAGCACCGTTGGTCAAATTTCCAATGATCTCCATACCCAACATCTTCTCGAAGTTCTTGGTGTGATGGATCTCCCCTCCAGCGTCATCGGTCGAGTAAATCCTTCCATCGGCGTCTGGAAACTCTTCCGTCGTCTTCAAGATGATCGCGACGAAGGCCGAGCGACCGGTGTAGAAGTTGTATCAGGCATACCCCGCTCTCTTCTCGATATCTTTGCTAGCATCATGGACAATGACCCAGAGTATACAGAGACGCGCTTCTGGGACTGGCCGGGACAGGTAGGTGAGTCGCTGCAGTGTCACTACTGGGAATGCTGGCGCTTGGCAGGTATACTGGAAATCCGTCGTCGGCGAAGAATGGAGCGAAAGGCAAGAGGCCTTCCTGACCGAGAGGACGGCATGTTGAGGAAAGGTCCAGATACAGAGGTCGTTCTCTGCCGTCTCATCTCGTCAATAGATGCCCTGCAAAAGGCCTTTGAGGAACCTCGCAACCAACACCTCCTCGTCCACAACGGTCTTCCATATGCCGTCGTCAACGCCGGTCTAGAAGTCCCCCTCCTCAAACAACATCCAACCTGGAAAGCAACCCTCGACGATGTCAGGAAATCCTTACTCGGCACAGATTCCTTTGATCTAATCAATACTCTTTTCGAAATGCTCGATGAGGCGTGGGCGAACGGGACAAATACTTTTGACATTGAGAGCGAAGCACGCTCCAGGAATCTTGAACTTGCTATTTTTTAAACGGCGTTGGGGAATAATCGGGCGCATGATGCACATCAAACTTATGACTCTCTTCTGTACTATGGACCACTATTTATCACTTGAAATAAATGACGCAACTCGCTGGATGAGTGACTTTGTATACTCCGTGCTAGGCGCCGAGTAGTCTACCGTGTAGAAAGACACAGACGCCTTGCCATTCTCGACGACGTATGTCTCACCAGGGAGAGAGCAATCACCGTTGATGCAGGTATTCACACCAGCGGCGTAAGGCTTGATGTTGGCCCAAGTAAACGTGCCCTTCTCCTTGTCAAGGACAGCTTCATTGACGTGAGCGTTTCCAGTGAACCGCGTCTGCACGAATTCTGGGTTCAAGTTCTTTGTCAAGACGGGGAGATTGACGTTGACGCCGTAGCCTAGGGGGAGAAGAGGGCCGTTCTTGGGGGATGTGGCGATGAAGTTCTCGACAAACTTGACAGAGGCTTGAGCGGCCCAAGTAGCAGGGTTGGTTCGGTTCTTGACCTCAAAGTAGGGGACTTCTTGGTTGCTTGCGGAAATGGCAATAGCAGGAATTCCACGGTTGGTAGCGGCATATCTATACGTCGTCAGTTCGAACATCTTCCTGTTGGGTTGGTGAATTTACGCAGCACCCGCAGTTCCAGATAGAGTCCACACGAAACCTCCCAAGTTGGTTCCGTAGTTAGGTCCAGTAACTACAAGGTCAGGAACACTAAAGTTGGCGAACTTGGGGAGGACATAGTCCAACGCGACAAAAGTGCACGCAGCGGGAGTGCCATTGTAGTACCAGATCTGGCTGTCCTTTGGATCGTGTCCAACCTACGTCATGTCAGAAGCCAATTTGAGGGGAGATACTAAGAAAACGTACCGAAGGTGCACCCTTGGGAATCAAGTCATACTGCGACGGAGCAGTCAAGTTTCCTTCGGTGGTGAAGTCAGAGGTACCGCCTTTGCCGCTCTGCTTTGTCGCAGGTGCAACAACCCAAACTATGCGCATGTTAGCATTGTGGCTCAATATTATTCACAGGGAGCCTACCATTGTGACCCTTCTCCTTGAAGATGCGATACATCTCACGCAAGTTCCCAGAACCAAATCCATCGTCATTGCCCAACAGAATGTTCAAGGCATTAGCGCCCGAAGAGAGCAGAGCTGCCCCAGCGATGAAGGAAGACAGACGCATTGTCACAAAGGTCCAGGGTATGCTGTTGATATCGTAGTAACGCCAAATGCCAAAACGAGAGAAGACGTGCTCCAAAACAATCAATTGAGCGATATCGACGATCTTTTATCTAAACAAGGTCAACGGAGAGCGGCCATGTCCGTTATCGCATTGCCAAGCCTTCAAAAGTTCCCTTGTCTATCATTATAACTAGTATCTATTGCTCGCGTGCTCTCCTTCCAAAAGTGGACAAGGTGAGGAGACCACGAATATGGCTCTTGATACTGCACTATCATTTCTTGTAGTGCTTCGGTGGAGAAGAAGATAATCAACTAGCGTAGCTTATCTGTCCCACGCGGGGCTGGGAGCCAACCATGTAATAGACAAGGCTACCCGGATATTACGGCGACAAAAGATCCTGGTTTCTCAGTAGAGGAACAATAATTGTCCGTTAGAGTTTGATATGCTTATTCGCTAGTTACAGAAGACTAAAGATCATGGCGCCAATACTAAGGAAGATAGCAGCCCCCAAACCTCCAGCTCGCGACGCCGTGTTCTCATCTTCCTCTGGCTCATCCTCTTCCAGCTTCAACCGGGGCTTTCGACTACCAGGAACAACCTGGTCCGGTGCCATACATATCAGCCTAGACATACCAGCAGCTGAAAATAGGAACGGGATGGTCTGCTGAACTCTCAAATCATACATATCGAAATCTTTTCGGTCCTCATCACCGATAAACCCACTCCACAAGCCAGTGCCAAAAGTTACATAATCTTTGGGCAGATCAATATATGGCATCTTGTCCACCGAGCAACGCGCTGCGGCTCTGGAGAAATTCTGTGGGTTCGCTGAGGGGAAAATAGTTAGCGTATAGCTATACCGAGACTGGTTCAGAAATACTTACTTCGAGTTATCCAAAGGTAGTCCCTGCATTCGTCGCTGAGATTCAGAGAGACCAAACTCGGACATTCCTTAATAGGCCCATCATTAACATACGTCGAATTTTCGAACTCTTTGATGCATTTCTCACTCATGACGCCTTTGCACGAGTGATTCGCGAACGGTATGTCGTCAGGAGAATCCATATCCGGGGGGTTTTCGGAGGTCCTGTTCAAAGCTTTCAACATAGACGAGCAGAGGCGTACATCGCTCCCAGCTGAATACTTAGGGTCTGCGAGATATTTGGGAACGCTCATGAAAACACTAAGCTCTTGACTAGTATCGACGCCTCCAAATGTGAGGTTAGGTGCGCGTCTGTCGGTTATGGCGGCGGTTATGTACCATGGCAAAGATTGTCCTGTGAATCTGGTGCGCGTTGTACGTGTTGAGTTGTAGATCAAGTACCCCTCGTCAATGTGTTCGATCTCGGCGGGGCAGCCTTCGGGGAGCGAGGAATTCTGCGCGAGAGATATTCCTGCTACGTGGAGGAAGATGATAGCGAATAGTCGAAACATTGTGTGAATAATGCTAAACTGGGAAGGATAAATCTGAGCTTTGGGCCCGTCAGAGGGGACTGGCAAGATAGATATACCCTTCCTGTTTTTGGCCCCCATTTTACATGACTTCATTACAGTCCTCGGCGTTTACTTATTTAGCTATGCCAAGCATTTCTTTAGCTTATTTGCTAGCCTGATTTTACACCCTACAGGAGAGTGAAGATCATGACAACAGTACTGAGGAAAACAGCCCCCAAGCCTCCAACTCGCGACCCCGTGTTCTCATCCCCTTCTTCTTCCTCTTCATCTTCATCCTCCTCAGTTCCTTCTAGGTTAAGCTCTGGTTTTAGACTGCCCGAAACAACCGTGTCAGGAGTAATACACACCAACTTCCTGTCACTGATACCACCGCCCGATACCACCGTGAATATTGGAATAGTCTGCTGAACTCTCATATCATAAGACTCAAAATCATCGTAGTCGTCACTACCCGTCTCCCCTGACGAGATAGAACCGCCATACGTCCAATAGTCAACAGGAACATCGAGGTTTGGTATATTGCCGAGTGTGCAACTGTCCGTGGAAATATTCCGCGGCTGGACTAAGTGTAAGAAAAGAATTAGCCATACAGTGAGACGTCAAAGTCGGCTCCAAATTACCTGTCTGGTACAAAGTAAGGTGCTTCTTGCATTCATCGCTGAGGATAAAAGCCCTGGAGCTCGGACAACCTCCACTAGTGCGTATCGGGAGAGTCGAATTCTCAAATTCCTCGATGCACGCGTCGCTTATGACGCCTTTGCAGGACTCATCCGCATCGTCTGGGTTTTCAGAGCTGCTGTTGAGTCCTTGGAACATGTATGAACAGATCCCGACGGATTTTTCAGCAACGAGGTATCGAGGAACACTGATAAAGCCCTTGATCCACTGCCTGGAGTGAGCGCCGTCGAATGTGCGGTTTTGGTCGCGTTCGTCGGTCACAGCAGTGCTTATATAAAATGGGTCTTTTGCTCCCTTGAACTCAATGGGCATGGTACCTGATGCGTTAAAGGAGATGGCGCGTTTATCGACATCATCTGTAAAGTCGCTGGGGCTGCAGTCTTCGGGTAGTTTGGAAGTTTGGGCGAGGCATGTACTCAAAAGGTACAACCATACAAGGGCGAGCATCCTAAACATTCTGTACAGTTCACTAGGAATTCCAGACGAACGGTTAAAGTCAAGTCGTGCACAGTCAAGGGCTGCGGTGGTCTTATAAAGATCCATCATATTTTAGCCCCCAACTATATGACTTCATTGCAATACTTGGCGTTTGCCTCTTTATCCGGGCCAAGCAATCCTTTAAGCTTATTCGCTACCCTATGTAGTTATACCAGGCTCACAGAAGACTGAAGATCATAACAATGCCAACACCAAGGAAAACAGCCCCCAAA
Organism: Fusarium denticulatum; assembly: GCA_013396175.1. Lineage (NCBI taxonomy): Eukaryota > Fungi > Ascomycota > Sordariomycetes > Hypocreales > Nectriaceae > Fusarium > Fusarium denticulatum. The sequence continues at coordinate 14,632 of JAAOAK010000020.1, read as the reverse complement.
CCTCTAGCTCGTGACGCCGTGTTCTCATCTTCTTCTTCATTTCCCAGTTTCGACTCAGGTTTCCGACTGCCGGGAACAACCTGATCAGGAGCAATGCACAGCAGCTTGCTTTCACTAGTACTATCATTGCCATTCGCTACAGATATCAACACAGGAAGGGTCAGCTGAACTCTTTCATCATAAAGATCGAAATCATCGCGATCGTGATCACCATCGAACCCTTGCCACCCAATGCCGCAGGTCGTGTAGTTAGCTGGGAGACCGAAATAAGGCATCTCCTCGAGCGATCAGCGCGTCGAAGAAAAGTTCTTTACTATAGCTAAGAGGTAGAACACACTTGGTTAGCGATATAGCCAGATGCCAGAGAAGGTTAATACTTACTGTAGCCAGTAAAAGATTGGTGCCTACACTCTTTGCTCACGTTATACCCCACTGGGTTAAAACCCGGACACTTTTGGCCACGTGCAGGGACAGGCAGATATGAATTCTCATATTCCTTGACGCACTTGTCGCTGATGACCCCTTTACAGGAATGTTCCGCATCAGTTGGATTGTCGGAGGTTCTTAGGACACTTGCCATCATTTGCCCGCAGAACCGGATGTCTCTTCCGTCTCGGCTTGTGGCATATCCTCCCGGAACACTAACAAAGACACTGAGCTCTAGGCTCGAGTCCTCGCCGTTTTGGGGGCGCACGTCTGTTACAGCGGTAGTTATGTACCATGGTTTTGACTGTCCTTTGAATTTGTAGGACAGTGTGCGTGTCGAGTTGTAGATCTGAGGGTCTTTGCCGGCGGCATTCTGTGCCAAACTTGTACCTGAAAGGTATAGCAAGATGACAGCAAAAAATAGGGATCTGTATAGGTTGTCCATTCTTAGCAACAATGGGAAATCAGTAGGACCACGGAACTGAACTGCTTGATGGCGCGATGCTGGAATGATCCAGATCATTGCTACCAGAGAGGCATGAATTGTAAAATAAATGCTTTTCGCATTTTAGCCTCCAACTACATGACTTCATCGCAACCCCGGAGTTTCCCTAATTAAGAATTCTTCACAATGCAAATCCCCTGCTCAGCGCGTTGTGAAAGCGCCAAGGCGGCGTAAACAGAGCCAAGACGTGCTAATTGGTGATCATCGCTTAAAATCTCCGGTATTTTAAATGAATGACATGTTGGTCGGGAGAATGACGTATTGTTACATGTCAGCTTTAACGAATGGTTGTTTATTCGCTAGCTGTGACATTCTCATCACAATTGGGGGCCATTCATGCCTTGAATCTGTGTTGTTGTTGGTGAGCTGGCTATGGGAGGAAAGAAAACTCAGGACCTTGACCCTAAGCGATGAAAATATTTAGGCAAATTTGGCCTAAGCTTAGGGGACTCTTTGCTAAGTTTATTTTGATACCCTGTATTAAGGTCCGGTGTTTTCTTGCCCCCCTGAGGGTTGCTTGTTTTCAGTATTGCTGTGTTGGCTGGTTAGAAACTCTGCGGTTGGTTGAACAGATCGAAGTCGGTGTATCGGCCTTCCTGCAGGAGCTCATTCGTCCTTTCTGTGAAATCTTCTGACTCAATGTCCATCGTTTGGGGAATGATGGGAAAATTCCTCTTCATTAGTCCAAGAGAATGTTCCAGCAAGAACCTGACCATCCATCCATCCAACTTGTGGCTTTCCGTCGACAGCAGACAGAGCTTCTGGAAAGTCATTAGTCTGTTGATCTAGAACATGTCAGCGGTATGTATGGGATGGCAGAACTTGATCTCACCATTGCTTCCGTTGCTGGCCAGTACTGTCGAAGTTCAATCAGCGCCTCAAAATTCGTATTTAGTTCCTGTCGCGCCTTTGGGATATCCTCTGGCTCTCCTAACAGAAGCGTGTGTAACAGAACAGCAGACGCTACAGTAGTCATGTGTCCAACAGTCGGATAATTCTGCTGACTACCACTCATCTGCCGTGAGGTGTGCAACAAACTGCTGAAAGATGACGCGTGGGATTTGCACAGCGCTACGTGATCCTCTTGCCCTAGGTATGATTGCTCCTTGGTCTCAAGAGAGTTGAAGTATACCAGTGCGGAGAGGTGATGAAATACTAGATGAAGACCGATGAAATGTCCTCCTAGGTTGTTCTGCTGGTGGCTGTAGATATCTTGTATCGTCATTTGCATGTTCTCCGGCAGACTGGCCTTCCATGATTCGAGCTTCTGGCCTATGAGTTTGATGGCATCACATTTGACCTTCGGTGCCATATCCCCCTTTGCCATAGCGCGGTTCAAGCCTTGAATTTCACCAAAGTGTTGGATCAAGGTCACCATATGCGCAAAGATACCAGGAGTTCGGCTAGAATTTAGTACTAAGGGCGAGGTGCTGAGACGTTTAAAGGACGTTTCGTCAATGGGCAGAGGAGATGAATCAGGACAGTAAGGGTTATCCAAGTGCCGGGGTATTCCAAGACCAGAGGAGCACCATCGGTCGAGTATATAAAGTGACCACCAAGTTCTAAGCGCTGTCTCCCTCGCGATACTTGGGCCATCGGGCGAAAAGTTGAGTTGAAGAACCTCAGCCATACCAATCGCGATTCCTACAAGGTATCAGTAGAATTCACAACTTATATGTCTATGATGAACTCACGGAGAAATAATGTCTCTGAAGAGGTATGGCAGTTCCCAGCACTAAGAAGTGACAAAAGAATACACGTCTGCACATTCTCAATACACACATTCTCAAGATCTGCTTGCACCAGCCTCTTGGCCTCTTTCATCAACTTACCCTCCAAAGCGCGATGCTCAGACTTGGGTGAGAACTTTGAGCCCAGGGCACATATAGAATAAAGCAAGGCGTCTCGAATTTCTTTTCCGCGGACCTGTCTCCGAAGCGTTTCTTGGTGGAAAATACTATGGGCCCGGCCGTCAAGATGCGTCAGATAAAACTCCACAAACTCAATAGCCAACTCATCAGGGAGTAATTCGTGGTTCTGTTTGGGTGTCTGTGTGCTGACGTGCGATGAGCAGGCTATGCTCTTGCGCTGACAGTTGCTGCACGGCGAATCGATCGTCCGCTTTACACAACGCCTCTTGGCCTCTCTGCACTGAAGACAAGATGTTGCTTTCATCGTTGAGTTGGGTATAAGGTCTCTTCGCGGGATCGAATGGTTGAGATTGGGTAGTTGAGCGGATGATAGGGATTATTAATGATGAGCCAATCGTAGGATTGTGTGGCCGAAAGTCTCCGGGCAGGTTGCGGCCCCACTTGCGGAGTGTTGAGGTTGTGATTCGTCAGGGATTTCGAGTCGGAGACGCTTGAGCGCTGCTACACATCAAGTGCCTTGTCCCTCATATTAGTAGCGTAAATACTTATCTTCTAACATAAAAGAAACACTGAGCTGATATCATTCCTGGTCTTGAAAGACCATGCTACACTCGTAAGATAATACCAGAGAAGATATTCTGTAGTATATAAAGTCTCTGTTTTCTCCCGTGGACTGATCTTGTACTTGTTTCAACAGCATTCACTTCAATTATCCCAAGCACTACTTCAAATCTATATCAACACATTCCGCTCCATCATGGCAAACCTCCTCGAACCAATCACCATAGGCGGCAAACTCCCTCTCAAGAACCGTATCGTCATGGGTTCAATGACCCGTAACCGCTGCATCGACGATAACAGACCCGGCCCAAGCCAGATCAAGTACTACGCCGATAGAGCCAAGTACGGCACCGGCCTCATCGTTACAGAGGGTACCTTTGTCGATTGGACTGGCTGCGACTGGAAACACGCTCCCTTTATGGTCACCCAGGAGCATGCAGATGCATGGCAAAAAGTAGCCGATGCTGTACACGCTGTTGGTGGAAAGATCTTCTTTCAAGCGTGGCATGCTGGGAGGTGTCAGCATGATCAGTTGCTTATCATGAAGGAGAAGGGTGCTAAGGTTCTGGCTCCTTCTGCTATCAAAGCTCAAGGAGGGAAATATCGAGAATTGCCTGACATGCCTGTGAGTTTGTTCTTGGTATGATGAACGAAGGCTGATCAAGAGATAGGGGCATACAGACAATATCGAGGCCATTACAGATGTCAAGTCTGTTGTTGATACTTACCGACGAAGCTGTGAGCTAGCTAAATCAGCTGGTTTTGATGGCGTTGAGCTGCTTGCTCAAGGGTAATACATGACATATCCGGGGGTACTTCTGAACCATTTGCTGACTTACATCCAAGCGGGTATCTACCTCAACAGTTTCTCAATAGGTCAGTCATACCACTTACTTCATATCTCCTGAGTACTAAGTACGTAGCCGCGCGAATCACCGCACCGATGAGTATGGCGGCTCAGTCGAGAACAGATGTCGCTTCACCCTCGAACTCGTGGATGCAATCGCCGCCGTCTTCAACGGACCCGAGTATATCTGCGTCAAGATTAACCCTACAGACCATCTCAACGATTCTATCGTTGACTTTGAAGAGATGAAGGAGACATATATATATCTCATCACCGAACTTGTTAAAAGAAAAGTCGGCATTATCAACCTTGGCCGTCGCGGTGCCGAAATGTCACCTGGTTCAGGAGAATTCTTTGGACCTCTTCCTCGCCCTGAAGGTTATCATCTCCCTCGTGGTTATGATCCTGTTCTTGACTTTGGGGAGCTCGTCAAGTTCCCTGGTAGTCCGACTTTGCTTATGGCCAATCACGATTATACTGTTGAATCGGCCGATGCTCTTATTGGAGCTGGAAAACTCGATATGATTACGTTTGCGAGAGCCTTCATCTGGAATCCGGTGAGCATGATAAAGTCGAGGTATTCCAAATCTAACTTGTTGGAAAGGATCTTGTTCCACGTATCACTCACGGGATACCTCTCGCTGAGAATGATAGAGGTCCTTGGGTGTTTTATGGACTGGAAAATACACCAGACGAGGCTTACAATGATTGGCCAGTGGCCTCAACCCCATAGACGTCACTAGAGCAAGCACAGACAGTCACTAGACTTTTCACGCAATATCAGATAGGGACATATATATAAGCAATATGTGCATTGTTCCATTCAAATGAATGTGACTTGATAATATACGAGCAGATAACTATGTACAGATGAATGAGTGTCATGGATGAATTACCATGATAATCCCATTTGCAACGCAAAACTGGGTGTCCAGCATCCACGTCCGTGCAAACCCTAGCAGAAAGAAAAGCAGTGCTAGCACCTTTTTTCTCAACCAGCTTATTTCTTGATGGTGAGCAGACCTGGGCGGTAAGGAAGATCGTTGTACTCGCCACCAACGCTGGGGTTGCGGCCCTGGTACAGGAGCTGGAGGTTGCAAGGGTCGACGGGGAAGGTCTGGTCGTTGCTGGTTCGGATCAGCTCTCCGTGGCTGATGTCGTTGGTCCAGGTGGCACCGCTGTTGGCCTTGCCGGCGAAGGGGTTGCTCTCGGTACCGGCGTTGACGGTCCAGGTGCCGTCGAGGCTATTGGCGGTGAAAGAGCGGAAGTAACGGCCGTTCTTGCCCTTGGCCTCGACGATCATGAGGTACTTGTTGAGTCCCTGGAGGGAGTAGACCTGCACGGCCTCGAAGAGGTTGTCCTCTGTGTCCTGGAGGATGATCTGGGAGCTGCTGCCGAAGCTGCCAGGGAAGTTGCCGATGGGCATGCTGGCGCGGTAGATGCGGCCGTTGTCGCCGGCGAAGAACAGGTACATGTTCTTGCTGTCACCAATGACAGTCTGGTCAATGGGGCCGAAGGGGGCGTTGGCGATCTCGCCGGTGAAGAGAGGCTGAGCAGCAGACCAGCCGTTGGGGTTGGTAGGGTTGCTGGAGGTCCTGTAGGAGAACTTGGTAGGACCCCACTGGTGAGCGAGGATCCAGATGTTCTTGGGCTTGAAGAAGAACAGAGTAGGGGCGACGGCGGTAGAGCTCATGCCGGTCTGGGTGGCGGAACCGAGCTGGTTGAGGTTGGAGACGGGGCTGAAGGCCATGGAGCCCCAGCTGGTGCCGAAGACAGTGGCGTAGACGAGCTGGCCGCCGTTGTAGGGAGCGACGGTGAAGTCCTTGAGAGACTTCCAGCCGTTCTTGGGCTGGGCGAGGGCACCGCTTGAGGTCCATTTGTAGGAGGTGGGGAGCTGGCACTGGGCTGCGACATCGCCGACGGAGGCGAGGAGCAGCAAGCCCGTGGAGACGAGGCCGAGATCGTACTTCATGGTGATGTCAGGTTGAGGAGATGAGGAGAGGAGGAGGTTGTGTTGATACAAGAGAAGAAAAGACTGATCGACGAGGAGGAAGTCAGTATGTTATATATGAAAATAGTAGATGGACTATGCATGGCGAGATGGCCCTTAATTTGTATGGGGATCATTCGTTGCTGGGGAATAATTGAGCTAGCATTGGAGGAGAAAATATGGTGTATCCACAGGACACAACGATACAACCCAGTCTTGTTCTAGATCATCCGAACAATGACCCAAACAAGGATCGATCGAGGGGTGCTGAACGAGTCTGAACGAGCATGCTTCCTTTTGGAACCACGGAGACGGATCCGAATGTTTCTGCTTTGGGTTTAGCTTGGATCGGGGGGCCAGGTACATTTATTTGGCTTACGCTAATTTTACCAGTAGAGAAAAGTACCTACCTCCCCTTTAGTTAGTCTACTGTACCTGTAACCGACAGGCGAGTCAGCTCGTGCGTGCGTGCTTTCCCTGAAGCTGAAGCAGTGACGAATGCACATACGTTTCTGTATATCCATTTCGAGAGTATAAACTTTCTTGTTTGTTTGGGGTCCTGCAGAAAACGAGCGGTAGACACGGCATGTTTCTCGGCTCCATCTAGAGAATCGATATGCCAAGCTGAATCATAGTGGGTTTCATCCTGGCAGGCCTGGTTTCAGCCTCCACTTTGTCCCTCCCGCGGGATACGAGAAAAAGCCCAGAGACAGAGACAGGCCTGATCACCACATGATGTCCGTTCCCAGATGGACTGATACAGCCCGTTACTATGAACAGTCTAGTTTACGATGCCATGTGGCGGGTGAAATGCGTACTATGTATGCACCCCAGGTAAAGAATGAGCAGGATATTGGCGCACCTATAGAATTGCACCGTGGTCGGTAAATACTAGTCAACACCCCAGATTCGTCCCTGAGAGAAAATAACCCCGGCACGGCAAAGGAGCTCATTAGGCTAAAACCCATCGCGGTGAACGATTGTCATATTACTAGCGTGCCAGTAGAATTTAAATACTGATATGTTGTTTCACACGCAGCGTGTTATTCCGCCTATCAGACGAAACCTGGTATTTAACAGTCTAAAATCACTTGTATTTTAGCCAGATTTGGTGTAAGCGGGCGAATTAAACTATTGCGAGTCGCGGGAATAGGAACTATAGAATGCGGGGGATGAAAATGCGGAGTGCATACAGCCGTGTAGGTCGAAGATATCACCAAGTTCAAGTTGCTGTTGATGAAGGGAGTTTTTGGCGGTGAGTGAGGGTGAGGGGGATTGAGCAAGATGACCTGGGAGGCTGAATGTTTTCTCGCGGAACTCGGCTTCTTTGATGTTTGATGTTAAATGTCAAGGCGAGAACAAAGTGGGCTTGTCATAGCGTGATGGACGGCCCCTTGAAACGCCAAGTAATATCCGTTTCCTGGATGCGATAAAGATAGGACGGCCAAACGGGGAATGGAAGCGAGATGCTGATAAGATAAGACAATCAAGTCATTAAAGCTCACCCTATACATGAGAACATCCTAAATCTGCCTTTGACTTTAATAAGTGAAATTTTATTTTTAAGAACTAAGTTATGAACAGCTCTAAGGCTTAAAAGCCATTGAAACAATAGAGTATTAGTCAAAGTTTAATATAATATAGTTACTTAGTTTAGGGATAAAATAATGAAATCAACTCTCAATCTCGAGTAGCCACTTGATTGCATCGGTCAAATCCTCATCACTTTTTACAGCACTCTGTAAAGGAAAGTTCATAAAAGCATGCGGGAAGCCTGCATAAACACTCAATCTTACTGGGATTCTAGCCTGCAGTTAGTGAAAAAAAAAAAATAATCTCTCCAGCTGATAGTCTGCGTGTTTGCTTACCCTGCTTCACGCAGTCTCTCAGTGTATGCGAATCCGTCGTCTCGGAGGGGGTCAGCTCCGGCAACCTGGATATAAGCTGGCGACAGACCCGAAAAGTCCTTTGCTAGAAGTGGAGATATGCGTATATCTTCAGGAGGGGGCCCGTAGTAGCCTAGACACTGAGTGACCGCCGCAGCCGGTAATATAGGTGCTGTGGCGTTCTCAGTGTAGCTGGAGAAGTCGAACTCACGGGGCAGGGCATCCGTGTGTACCACTAGAGGAACACGGAGTATCTGTCCGCGAAATGTAATGTTTGCAACACTTGGGGCTCTCTGTGCGAGAACAGCTGCCTTGTAAGAGTTGGGACTTTAGCAGGAGTACTGAAACTTATGGGGGAGGCACATACTATGTTTCCACCGGCACTGAGGCCACCTATTATGATCTTGTCACTGGCGCCTCCCAAAGAGTCAATGTTGTCAAAAACCTGTTCTCTATTAACAGTCTGTCATGGAAATAGCATGGGGGCTTTACCCAAAGCACTCCTTGCCAAACATCTTCCAGGCCAATCGGGAAGGGGTTTTCCGGTGCTCTCATTGATATGTGAGTATAGAGTCCATTTTGAGTTGAGTAAATAGAGGCCTTACTTGCGGTAGTCCACACTGATGACAATCACGCCTGCAGACTTACACATGGTTCGGCATACCTTATCCTCTGAATCCAAGTTTCCAATTGTCCACCCTCCGCCATGGACGCTGTTCATCAATCAGCATGAGAATGAACTTATCTGATCCTTCTTTCTTACTATATCACGATTGGGAGAGGCTCGGAGCTATCATCCGGGGTATAAAGGCGCAGCTGATTGGTAGCGCCCTGGTAGCCTGGGACCTCAACATCTCTGATTGAGAACCCGACAGGAGGGCTATTGGCTTTGGGGAATTTTAATTGGCGAAGTTGCTGGGGGGATCCGAGTAGCGGAGGTATAGGAAACTGTTTCTCGAACTAGTATTGTGTTTTAGTGATTTGCAAGGATGGCGTAGAATTGAAAGTACATACTGCTTCCCATTCGGGGTTGATCTCTGCAAGTTCAGGCTCACGGATAATAGACTCCGACATGGTTACTCTTACACTTTATAGCCAAGGAAAGTGATGTTGAAGATTTGCAGAGTAAAATAGCTAGAGAGGGAGTATGAGTTCAAATATGCAATGGTAGTTCTGTTCCATTGATAACATCCAGTCTGGTCAACACTAATATATTTAACGGCTACGCCTCGGTTATGAACTCGCCCAATGAGCACGGCACCCCTAAACCCGTATTCCGAGCGCTGAAGATCATGTTGCACGTATCGTGTGACACTCTTTCAAGGTACGTTAGTCGCTGTAGTCTGTGGGGATTTTGCGTGCCGAGGCCCACTAACTACTCCGTAAGTGATCTAGCTTTCCCCGGGACGACTCATAAAATACTGAGGTCATTGAATATAATGCATATTATTGGTCTTGCTGGAGGTTCGGGTGAAGAATAGCCGTGTCTTGTGTACCAGCCGGCCCATTTGCTACGTCAAAGTAGGTATGATCTTTCACCGGCAATTGAGACCTATGCGAGTCAGATTATTCGTGTTGTTGCCAGCAAGGTCTACTTGGGTTCCCCTGTAGCTAGGTCATGAATAATAAGTCAAATGAAACATCTTAAATAACCTTCTATACATCCTCATTTATGTGACAAACACACTGCTTAATCCCCAGATAACAACAGCAATCATTTACGATTTCCATTCTATTCACCATGGGAAGTATCGAAGAATCCAAGAGTGAGGCCATCTCACCTTTTTTGATCCCCGGCCTCAAGTTCTTCACAGACCCCGAGTCGGACACTCGTCCTGGGAACGTGTTTTCGGAGAAACTTCACAATGACTACCATAACAATCCAGAGACTGGATATCATATTCCTTTCGCGCCTATTGGGGACCCTGGAAACAGAAGACTCAAAGTCATTACAATCGGTGCTGGTCTGGCGGGTGTTATGCTAGCTTACAATATTGAGAAGCATTGCCCGAATGTGGAACTTGTGATATACGAGAAGAATCCAACAGTGGGTGGGACCTGGGTAAGGGATTTCCTCTTCATGAACTCATCAACATACTGATAAGGCGTCTCCTAGTACCAAAACCGATACCCTAATGCCGCATGCGACTCCCCTACCTGCACATATCAGTTCAACTTTGCGGTCGATCCTGGTATGATAACCCCTTGTGTCGATGGATGATCCAATAAGCAACCCATCCAAAACTAGTGGGCACTAACATCTGTACAGAGTGGGAGAAGTTCCAGTCAGGATCTGAGTACCTACGAGGTTATGTGGCCAAAGTCGTTAAAAAGCTCGATCTTGAGAAGTACATGACTTTCAACTCGAGAATAATCGAAGCCCGTTTCGATGATAAAAAAGGCACATGGAATGTCAAGATTGAACAGACGGCGAGCGACGGAAGCAAGAAGACCTTGATCGACGACTGTGACCTCCTCCTTGGCGCAGTAGGTATCTTGGATCGTTGGGAGTACCCAAAGATTCCTGGTCTCGAGTTGTTCAAGGGCCGAGTAATTCACTCGGCTGATAGGACAAAGTAAGACAACCCAATCCTTCCCCCTCTCCAGTCACATGTCGTACTAAGACTTTGATCACCTGACAGGTGGGAACAATACACCAAAGATAAGTGGGCAAATGATGAGATCGCTGTTATCGGCTCAGGAGCAAGCGCGTACCAGGTTGTACCGGGCATGCAGCCTCACGCCAAGAAAGTACACAGCTTTCTCCGCACCCCGGCGTGGTTCTTCGCCCCGTCCCATTCCTTTGGTGGAGACCCTAGACCGCAGGATTATACATGTCAGTGCCATGTGATATCAAACTCCATTGCTGGACTTGTAAAGCTGACCGTTGGCTTTTGGGACCAGATACCGAGGAGGAGAAAGCCCTCTTCAGGAAGGACCATGGCGCTATGCTCAAGCACGCAAAAGCCAACGAGAATGGTTTGATGATGGTTTGTTCTGCTCTGCCTTGAGCTTGCGAATGTCGACTGACACATTACAGATGCAGCATATGATGGTGAAGCATGACCCTGCGTATCATCAGGCCCGAAAAGTAAGCCGCAATCAATCCATGGTTTACTAAAGAAATCATCTAATCATGTTTCAAAACTCAGAACTTGACCGAAAGAACTCGGAAATGGATCAAAGATGACGAGCTATTCAATAAGATTATTCCTTCCTGGAGTCCAGGCTGTCGTCGAATCACTCCCGGTGACCCTTTCATGGTAGCGTAAGTACACCCTATTAGCAACATGTTACGAAATACATCTTACAGATACACCCTAGTATCCAGGAGCCAAATGTTGATGTTCATTTCACGGGTATTTCGAGAGTTGACGAAAATGGAGTCTTTGGTGACGACGGCACGTACACCGCCTGCGACACCATCATATGTGCGACTGGTTTTGGTACGTGATGATTTCTGATTGATAGCACGGTCTCTGACTCTTTATAAACAACAGATGTGTCTTATCGACCGCCTTTTCCTCTGATTGGGTTGGATAACTACGACCTTCGCAAAGAGTGGCATACTGTCCCAGAGGGCTATATGGGTGTAGGTCTTTTTCGAGGTACAACTTGGAGACGGCTAGCTGACTTTCTTAGCTGATGGCGCCCAAGATACCGAATTATATGAGTAAGCCTATCGGTGGAGATGGAATTCAAAGTGCTATATCTAACGTCCGCGCCAGTGTATCTCGGTCCAAACTGCCCAGTAGAGAATGGAAGCATCACCGGTTCGTAGAATCACAACTCACCACACGACATAAAGCTCACACCGTCACAGGTCTTTTGGAAGCAATCGTCAGCTACACCGTCAAAGTAATAAAGAAGATGCAGCGAGACAACATCAAGTATTTTGTCCCTCGCCAGGACGTAACGGATGAGTTCAACGACCACGTTCAATCCTGGTTCAAAGGCACCGTATGGGAAGAGAACTGCAACGCGTGGTGTAAGTCAGACAGTTCGTACAAGGTAATACATGCTGACTCTCGAGTAGACAAGAACAGGAAAACGGGACGTGTAGATGCTATTTGGCCAGGAAGTGCTCTTCACTTCCGAGACGCTATCGAAGATCCCCGTTGGGAAGACATGGAGATCAAGTATCATTCTGTAAGAAACTTGAACCTGGCACATTGTCTTGATGGTCCTTGCTAATTGCGCCTGTTGTGTCAGCGGAATCGGTTCCAGTATCTTGGATATGGGTTCGCCCCAATGGACTTGAGCACTTCTCCTGACGCGGACCGAAGCCCATATCTCAAGCTGGAGAACCTTGATCCTCGTTTTTACGAATGAACATCAATTGCAGGTTGAGAACCTTGGATGAGAGGAGAAGCTATGGGGCCTGTAAATGGCGTGGTTCTCTATAGTTTAGGTAATCGAACTGAAGTCATTATGAGATAGTGATGAAATGGAACAAAGTATTTGTGAATTCATGGAGGTATAGCTAGTTTCGTGAGCGCTGGCCATATGGTATCATTTGCTATATCGGCCATACATAGTATTCAAGAAGGACCGTTCTCGTGCACACTCGTATAGGCAGCTGGTGTAGTTTCTGCCTGAACTGGGTTTACAAGAGTGTTTTTTTGAGTTGATAGATCCCACAGCTGATGCTTACATCACGCGCCTCATACGTCCTCGTGTATATTAACCGAGAAAGAGGATGCCGGAAGTGCCGCGATCTACACATTGTCCCTAGGCACAATGTGGGGGAGGGGCCTCGACACTGATGACTGACTGACTAGCCTCCTCATCTCCATTCTTCCCCGAATGCCGACTCCCCTCTTTTTTACCCCTCATCTATCAGTTCGCAAGATCTTAAACTTCTAATTTCTAAACAAACCCACCGTTTCCATACAAAGACAATGGCAAACGGAACTTTGATAAACGACCGCAAGTCTAGAAAGCGAGAGCTCGATCGTAAATCGCAGCGATTGGCTCGTCAGCGAACAAGAAGTCGTATGGCACATCTCGAAACATTGGTGGCCAATTTTCAAGAGACTGACTCGGATGTTCGTTTCTCATCTCTGAATGAACAACTATCAAAGGTGATCGGCGAGCGAGATAGACTCACAAGCCTTTTGGAGTCTCTCGACTTTACCATCCGCAGTCACCTTGACGAGGCCTCCGCAAAAAGGCCCTTCCCATCATCCTCTGCGGTCTGCAAAGATGTTGGAGTACAGTCTGTGCAAAGCAAGCTAGATGTGTCAGATTGTCAAGAAACCTCTGGAAATGAGGCTTTCCACACCACTGCATCAATGAATAGCAGCAGCGACGAAGTTCACGCCTGGCATAATAATTCAGAGTCTCTAGACATAGATTCTTCTTTATTACAGCTACCTCCTACCATCCCGGACATTGTAAGCACCATCCCCCCCCAGATGGACCTACCGGAATGCGAATGTAGGCTCAGGGCATGGCACGACACCGGCACGACGACACTTAACATCTGGCGCCAGCTCAACGATCTCCACCAGTCATTGGCCAACATAGATCTAGCAGCGGAAGACCGAGAAAGCGAAGATTCCGTCATTCGCGCCGTGTTATATGGGTGGAATAGTGTCAGTGCAGCGCGACGAGCGCTAAACACCTGCCGTATGCTTCGTAGCATAGATGAGCTTTCAGGGGTCAAGTATAGCCCCATCGACCGTCTGGCTATATTGAGCTTGATACGCCTTATGCTGGTGAGCCAAAACAGCACAAGAAAAGCCGCGCTACCACGTTGGCTCCAGGCCAGGTAAGTGTCATGGCCCCCTCTTCTAGATAGTTCCACGCCCAACACTAACTTTGCCCAAGGCCATCTCAGAGCCTCCCTCATGCAGCCGCCATTGACCTTGTCTTCTGGTGAGAGATATTTGCCCAGCCCTGCTTTGTTTTCCGTTATAGCTAATGCACAGCCCAGGCCTGGTATTCGAGAGCGGTTGGTCTTCTTGGAGCATGAATACTGCAGAGACTCCTTTTGGCGCAGCGCATTTTCGAATACGAAGCTCAAGTGGCCGCTCGAGCTCTCTGGTGCCTATGTCCAGAACTCGGTGACCGGCGACTTGCACCTTTCGCCTTGCTTTCGCACGTACATACGGGACTTGGGTAACTGGACTATGTCGCCTGAGTTTTTAAAACAATTTCCAGAGCTACACAATGATATCAAAGGATATTAAGCCTGTAAGAAAATAAATATAGTGATTTAGTATAATACGGAGTAAGGTTTAGCTCTTAGTTATTGTAAAATCGCTATGGCATCTGGACTATTACTACTGCAAGAGAATAATATTATCAGCCTATCCGCTATCCGCCTCCTGTTACGTTTAATTTTTTTTTTTAAATAGATAGAAGCTCTAGTTAACTAAACAAATTCAGGTCTGTATGGTAAATTCTCTAAGAGAGTTCTCTTATTCTTATTATATAACTATTTAACTTAATATCTAAGACTTCTAAAATAATACCTTTTTTTTTAGTTTTCTTTCAAAAAAAAAAAAAACAATAACAAATATTTTTCTTCTAAGATATACA